>PVJA010005347.1:27855-79875 GCA_004027025.1 Myocastor coypus | reverse complement strand
AAAAAAAAAAAAAAAAAAAAAAAAGAAACTTTTAGGGGCCACATACATAGCTCAGCGACCTAAGCACCTGCCTGGCAAGCACAAGGTCCCGAGTTTGATCCCTGGTACCAAAAAACAAACAAACAAACAAATAGCTTTTAGGATCTTTTACTCTTGCTTTTATAAAGTTTCATAATGTTGTGCTCTATTATTCTGGGGTGGGCTTTTTCAATCATGGTATTAAGCACTTAGAGAACTCTGCTAATCTAGAATTAGGTGTCCTCCAGTTGTGGGAAAATTCCCAGCATTACTTATTAGGTCATTTCCTCTTCTCCAATTTCTCAGCTCTCCTGTCTGAGAACTTCTATTAGTCCAGGCACAGCACCTTGTGAGATGAGCTTAAGTTTCCCCTCTTCCATTGTCTATCCCTTTCTCATTTCCAACTATTTAGGGAAACATGGCTCCCACTTTCTTTTCTGATCTTTTTTTAAAGGAAGAATCTTTTTCCTCATCACTCTTTCATTCCTTGCCTCTTTTATTTCATACATGGAGTATCTTCTTTTACTGATCAGTAGATCTAAACTTAAGTTACTGTGTACTATACCTCCAATTCTCCGCTCTTTCATGGCAGTGACTTCCCTTTACTCTCTGGTGATTCCTGGCCATTATGTTCATATTTAATAATGAGGTAAAGGGGTCAGGGAGATATCTCAGTGGCATAAGCACCTGCCTGGAAAGCGCAAGATCCCAAGTTTGATCCCTGGTACTGCAAAGAAAAGAAAGGAAAAGGAAAGTGCTGCTGAGGAAGGAGGTTCACCACAACACTGAGGCCAACCTGGAGTACACAGTAAATTCAAGGACAGCCTGAATTACAGAGCCAAGGCCCTGTACCAAAAAAGCAAAACGCAAGAAAAAACAAGGTGCTAATGATGAAGTGCTAAGGATGTAGAACAAGTAGAGTTCTCAGATGCTGGCAGTAGGAATGTAAAATGGTACAACCATTTTGGAAAATATTCTGGCAGTTTCCTAAAAAAATTTACTCATCATAGAACCCAGACTGAGTGAGGTACTGATGTGGGAGAAATGAGAGCACATTTCTATGTATATACTGATATACAGATGTTCATAGCAGCTTTACCTGTAATAGCTAAAAAGTGAAAATAATTCAGAGTATAAGCTGTGTTAAGTCCATCTGAAAATTCTAGAACATATAGCTAACTAATCTATAGTCACAGAGAGCAGACCAGTGTTTGGCTGGAGATAGGTTTGTGAAAGACAGGGATCACTAAGAAATACAAGAAACTTTTCAGAGGTGATGTGCTCCTTATCTAGAATGTGGTGATTTCACACCACCAAAACACAGTCTTGAAGGTGTACAATTTATTCTATGTAATTATGCATCAAGGGAAAGGGAATATAAAAGTGGCTAATTTTTTTTTAATTTTTCTTTTTTAAGAATTTTTTATTTTATTTTATTTTTTTTCTTATTTCAGAACCTTTGTTTGTTTATTCACTCATTTTTATGGCTAGCTCAGCCCACCCCGAGGGCAGGGCTGGCGCAGCATGTGGTGCCGGGGATTGAACCGCGGTCCCTGCAGCCGCCCAAGCTTTCCCAAGCAGGTGCTTTAGACCACTGAGCCATCCCGCCAGGCCCCAAAAGTGGCTAAATTTAAAAAAAATAAAGTGTTAAAAATGAACTGACAGGGATGTGGTGCCACATGCCTGTAATCCCAGCAGTTGGGAGGCTGAGGCAGAAGAATCAGTGTGAGTTCAAGACCAGCCCGGGCTATAAAAGTGAGCTCAAAGGTCAGCCTGAACTGCATAGTGAGACCCTGTCTCAAAAAGACAAAAAACAAAAAACACAAGAACTGAAAGGTAGGTGGGCTGGCATGGGGAAGGGGTCCATTATGATGCACCATCTACTATTTTCACTATGGTGCTCACTGAGCTACACTGTTATGCTAAGCCTAGTGGCTCTGAATGGAGCCTCTTCAAGCATCTCCACTGTAAGTTTAGCAAATTCTCTACAATCAGACACTGAGTACTATGAGGCCATACTTACAAAGCTTTGTTGACACTATTCAACTCTGCTACTGTGCAAAGAAAGTGGCTACAGGTGATTTATAAATGAAAGTATGAGTGGGTACCAATAACTTTAATTAAAACACAGGCAGTGGCCCGTATTTGGTGCAGCTGCAGGCCACAGCTTTCCGACTTCTGCTCCAGAGAATCACACTGGTCTTTCTGTCTTTGGAGAACTAACCAATTTCTTTTTGTTTTTTTTTTTTGTTTTTTTTTTTTTCAGGACTGGGGTTCAAACTCATGACCTTGCACTTGCCCAGCAGGCACTTCTGCCATGGAGCTATCTCCCCAGCCCCTACCAATTTCTTTTTGGAAGGACACTCCAAAGTAATAGCTAACTAAGAATACTTCTTATCAAAAGACGACAACTATACAAGTTAGAAGAAGTTGTAGAAAAGAATGATCATATGAAAATATTGTTTCAGCAAAGAGCACAGTACAAGATAAACAGAAACCATAAGAAGAAGGTCTGAGAAGGTGTCATAAGGCTTTCTGTCTGTGGGATTTTGGGGGATGATCACTCGGTTGGTTTTTGCAGAGCTGGCAATCAAACCCAAAGCCTCATGCATATGATGTGAGAAGCTTTATGATAGATTGCCCTCCTGTACCTTGCTCTTAGTTAGTTTGGGGCTTTATGTGTGATTATGTGTGATTATGATTATATGTCATTTATCTGGTGATTTCACTCCAGATTTTTAAAAAATCAAACGTCCCACAGAAAAAATAAACTGCCAAGTGATTTTTTAAAAGTCTTCTATCTCTTTCATAAAGGCCACTATGAATTAGCTCAAATTGCTATACTAACTTGTCTAAAATTCATGACAAACTGCCACACTAGAATAAATGAGACCCATGCTCGGAAAAGCAAATTTGAAGTTTTACTGGTCAATATTCCCCAACTTCATTAAATTATCTTCCTTTGGTACTTTATTTTATTTTATTACTTATTTATTTTTTTTGCGGGACTGGGGTTCGAACTCACAACCTTACACTTGCCAGGCAGGCACTTGTGCCACAGAGAGATCTCTCCAGTCCCTCCTTTGGGCAATACTTTTCAGGATAAATTTATCTGTGCTTCTTGGCTCCAAAGGGAAGGTGCCACTAACTTTTGCACAATAGCTACAATAGACAACAAAAGAACGGATAAAAACCAGGTTAGTAATTATCATTCTCTGCCTAAAAGAAGTAAATTCAGAATTGATCACTATCTTTAATATCCTTCCTGGTCAAAATGATACAATTTGCTATAGCTAAAAGAGGTGAGGTTCTTTAAAAAGCTGATGGAAGTATGAGTGGGAGAACAGGTGACAAAACACATGAGCTGAAGATTTCTAGGGCCTCCTTTTCAGAGCAAAGGAATGTTGGGTGCTTAACTGACAGAAACTAATAATCACTTCATCACTTTCAGACAGAGCTAATCAGAGAAAGGTTAGCCAAACCCTGCTGATTCACAAAACACTTGCTTCCCAAACCCAGAGTGCATCAACTTTGGGGAACATATCTTCTGAGAAGACACTTTTGCAAGGCCTCATCTAACCAGCTACCATAAGCAGATGCTAGTTAAACAGCAAACTTCTACTTCTTTCACCATCATCTGCTGGGAAAAAGAAATGAAAAGCTGTGTGATTTGACTTATCATTTATATAATGTTTAATAGTCTAAAAACAGAAATCCAAAATTACAATTTGAATTTTGATAAGGTACAGCTTTGCTGATTAATGCAGGTGTTATTAAACAAGAACATCAAGCTCCATTTCAAAGGCATGGAATACTGGTATTAATAATGATAATGACAGAGACCCCGTAGCCCTGGTCTCATTTACCTTTTCTGCATCCTGGCCTGTGCTGTGAACTGTGGTTTCTACCATATCTTCCTCAATGATGTGCTGCCCAGAGGCCCAAAGCAATGAGTCCATTCACTCTTGGGCTCCAACCTCCAAAACTGTGAGCTAAATAAACCTTTTCCCTTTAGAGTTAGTTGCTGCTGCTGTTCCACTGGGTAACATGAAGCTAACTATATCTACCTAGCTTAAATTATTTTTTTTTATGCATCAGAAAAATAACTGGCTATGGCAAGAATGAAAATTCTCTCCCAAAGACTTTAGAAACTATTTTACTAAGCAATTTCAAATTTAAAGTTCAGCAGGCCATAGTGGTGCACACTTATAATTCCAACACTCATGAGACTGAAGCAGGAGGACAGCCATAAGTTTGAGGCCAGCCTGAGCTACACAGTGAGTTCAAGGGCAGCCTAGATGATAAAGTAAGAATCTATCTCAAAAAATCAATCAATCAATCAATCATATAAACCTTTCTTCACTGTTGGTGGGAATGCAGACTGGTATAACCACTATGAAAATCAGTATGAAGATTCCTCAAAAAACTGGGATTGGAGGTCCCATTCAATGCACCTATTAAAAAAAAAATATGCAACTATTCCCCTCCTGGGTATTTTTCCAGAAGAACAGAAAATATCATACCACAGTGATATACGTACATTCATTCTTAGAGCAATGCAATTTGTTACAGCTAAATTTTGGAAGCAACCTAAATAGCTATCAACTGAGAAATGGATAAAGATACAGTATTTTTATACAAAAAAATATCATTTAGCTATAAAAAAGGATAAATTTGAGGCTTTTATTGGTAAACGGATACAACTAGAGATCATACTCTTAAGTGAAATAAATCAGACCCACATGTACCCACATCATATTATCTCCTTAGTGTGAAAACCTGAAAGATAAAATAAAATCTGAAGGGTATAATAGATACTGGGGTGAGAGAATGAACCTGTTCAAACAGAAGGAATTACTGAGTGGAGGAGGAGGACAAGAGAGGGAGTGGGGGAAGAGCCATATCTATGTATGTAAACAGGTTGGTTTGGACAACTGTACTATGGACTTCTGCTGGTCTATGGAAAAGAGCAGTTAATGCTTAATTTGTTCTGTCTCCTTTTCCCAATTCTTTGTCTTTTTCCCTTCTTCTGAATTCTTATATACTTCTTTCTTCTTTTCTTTCTTCTTCTAATTTTGCATGTACATATCTGGTAATATGAACAACTAATCTGAAGACAACACTGCATTACAACAAATACTGTGAAATTCATATTACTTTGTTTAGTGAAATTCTGTTTCATTAATAATTTTTCTGTTTTAACACTATTAAGTACTCTCTTTTAAAAAAATTGGGCCAGGAAAATAGTAGTATAAGCACCTAGCTGGCAAGCACAAGGTCCTGAGTTCAATACCCAGTACCACAAAAATGCCTAAATAAATAAATAAAATAAGACTGGGTGTGGTGGCGCATGCCTGTAATCTCAGTGCTCAGGAGGCTGGAAACAAGTGGATTACTATGAGTCAGATCTATGTAGTGAAAAGTTGTAGGCCCAGTATTAAATATATAAAAAATATATAAATATAAATTTCAATAAAATATATAAATAAAATACAATTAAATTCAGACTCATTTAACAAATGGCAACTATTTATTAAACCCAGAAAAGTATTTCCTCTCCTATTAGGTTAAAGTAATTTGCAAGAAATAAAGACTATAAATGTTTTGCCATGCATAACTGGTAAAGTTCATGAAAATACACCTACAGAGAGCCAGGGAGATAGGTCAGTAGAATAAGCACTTGCCTGGCAAGTACAGGGTCCTAAGTTCAATCCCCAGTACCACACACACACACACACACACACACACACACACACACACAAAGAAAATATGCCTACAGAAAAGCATCAAATACATATTAACCCATCTTCCAAATCTACAAATTTTCCTCCCACAGGGTATCTTCTAGGGAAAATGAGGTGCTTTTGCATATTCTATTAAACTGACATGGCATTTTCTGGAGGTTACTTAGAAACATGTAGTAAAATAAATTTCTTCTAGTACCAAAATATTGAACTCAGGACCTGTGCTTGCCAGGCAGGTGCTATGCTACTCAGCTATATTGCTGCCCTCTCCCCTCTTTCTTTCTTTCTTTCTTTCTTTCTTTCTTTCTCTCTCTCTCTCTCTCTTTCTTTCTTCCTTCCTTCCTTCCTTCCTTCCTTGCTACCTACCTACCTACCTACCTCCTTTTTTTTTGTGGTACCAGGGATTGAACTTAGGATCTTGTGCTTATTCCTCTGAGCTATGTCCCCAGTGGCCTGTCCCCACTTTCTTGAAACAGAGTCTCACTATGTATCCCAGGCTGGCCTTGAGCTCACAATGATCTTCCTGTGGCAGCCTACTGAGTGCTGAGATTATAGGTGTGCACCACCATGTCCAGCTTTTTGTTGATTCTGAATGTAGTAAAAGTCACACCATTTGAGTAAGTATGACAGATGGAATGCTGTTTCCAGTTTTGTTTCTGAATGATGCGCTCTTTATCCTATACTCTGCATGGCTTCGCCACACATGACTTACTTTGGTCAATGAGACGTTAGCAGAGCTGATGCAATAAGGTCTTTGCACATGCCTGGGAGGCCTGGCCTACTTCCTGTGCACTGGTGATGCATCAAGACCTGAGCACATGCCAGGCAGCTGCTGTCCCTTCATGCAAAGTCTCAGAACGAGCACCACTGGTGTGGCCCTAACAAACCTACAGCTTCAAGGTAAGCTCAGCCAATCCATAAACTGAAGCAGAGGCTCCCAATCAAGAAGTCCCAGGTGACCTTTATTAGACCTAGTATGAAAACAAACCTGTAAATGTTAGCTACTCAATAAAACTGTTTTATTCTGTAGAATTTTTATAGTAATAGCTGATCAATACTTCTAAGAAATTATAGTAAGGTTATCAGAGAGATACCGATTTACAAAGAAGGGCAATTAGAACAGCAACAAAACTACAAACAGTCCCAACACTCTGGGAAGCTGAGGCAGAAAAATCACAAGTTTAAGCCTAGCCTGGGACACTTAGTGACTTAGCAAGACCTTATCACCAAATTAATTAATTAATTAATTAAGGCAAGGAGGTAGCTCAGTGTAAAGGCCTTGAGTTCAATCCCTAGTACCATGACAAATAAAAAACAACCTATTATCAAATAACAGAAAGAAGACATACACTTTTAAAAATTAAGATACAGCCAGACAATTAAATATTTGAAGTTATTAAAAATCATGCTCTGGGGCCAGCAAGATGGCTCAGCAGTTTAAAGCACCCGATTAGGCAAGCTTAAGCAACTGCAGGGACTGCAGTTCGCTCCCCAGCATCACATGCTGTGCCAGCCGCACCCCTAGGGTAGGCTGAGCCATAGTAATAATAATAATAATAATAATAATAATAATAATAAGAAGAAGAAGAAGAAGAAGAAGGAATCACGCTCTCAAAGAATACTTAACATATAAAATGCTCCTAATACAGTAAGATGTTAATACAAAGCACATGCATTGCTCTTTAAAACAATGAACTATCTATAAGCAAAGAAAACAATAAGGTAGATAAAATTCACTAAGATATACAAGTGCTTTTTCTGTACTAAATACTGCTCTGTGTTAAATATTACACCAAATATAGTAGGAATAAAGCAAATAAACATGTTTCCTGTGTTCTGAAAACTAATAAACAACGAAGATATTTCAAAAGTAGTAATCACACAATCATATAATTACAAATTGTGATCTGCTACGACAGTAGAAATTGCTGATTAGCCCTAGTATTTACTTCCCATTTATTACTCAGTAACACTCCTTGAATTCTGTGTGGCCAGCAGTAAACTACATCTCCCAGCCTTCCTTGCTCCTGGTCAAGGCCATGTGGCTAAAATTAGGTCAATGGGACCTAACTAGAAGTAGTATACAAAACTTCCAGTAAACATCCTTAAAAATGAAAGGACTGCTCTCTGTTATTCTCCCTTCTTACCAGATGGAGCACCTATTTTGGACTATGATACGGAAGCTTCATGCTGAGAATGGCAGACAAACAGAAGAGGAGGAGCCTGGGTTCCCTGACACTGTGGAACCACTCACCAGACCCAGGCTACCTACAGAGCTTTCAGATGAGAGAAATAACATTTTATCTACAGGGCCACCTTTACTTTGTTTGGGTTTTTAGTCACTCAGACCTGAATCTAATTCTTAATGGCACAGCATGAAGGAAAAATAAAGGGTTCAATGAAAGACAATGACAGAAACAGCTGATTCTGATTGAACAAGAGGGCTTCAGGGATAGCTCCCTGGACATAACAAATTTAAGCTGAGGTGAAAGCTACCAAGTGAAGGGGGGTGAGGTAACAAACTATTTATAGGAAAAGCCAAAGTTATAATTTTGATGGCATAAACTTAAGGACAAGATTGTGTTTTGGGCTAGGGTACAGCTCAGTGGCATAGCACTTGCCTGGCATGTGCAAGGCCCTGGGATCTACCACTGGTACCATGAAAGAGAAAGAAGGGCAGGGGAGGAGAAGAGAAGGGAGGACAAAAAGAAAAGTGTCTTACAAGGAATTAGAATTAAAGCAGAGCACTAATGTAACTAAATGCTCCCAGGTCAGAGCATTTCTGTTCTGACAAGAAAAGGATCATATATGCCTGTCAGAAACAGGCAACGGGGAAGTTCAGAATGAAACAAAAACTCTGCTAAGGAAATTAATAGCTGATTCCATACTTTAAAACGACCACTATCTAAAGTAGTTTAATTCTCCTTTTAGAATGGCTCAAGTATCACAACAATAACGTCATAAGATTACTAAATGTTAACTGGTGCAGAAAAGAGTCAGATACTAAATTAAAAAAAAAAAAAAAATATATATATATATATATATATATATATATATATATATATATATTTCATGCTTATCTTTTTGATTCAAAAAGCAAAACATACCATAGAGGATTTAGAAAATATATATAAGAATACTTAAGGGAAATACTACCTGTAGGGGCCTGGCAGGATGGCTCAGTGGTCTAAACAGCCTGCTTGGGGCCCAGCGGGATGGCTCAGTGGTCTAAAGCGCCTGCTTGGGAAAGCTTGGGCGGCTTCAGGGACTGCGGTTCGATCCCCAGCACCGCATGCTGCGCCAGCCCTGCCCTCGGGGCAGGCTGAGCCGGCCATAAAAATGAGTAAATAAACAAACAAAAGTTCTGAAACAAGAAAAATAAATAAAATTTATAAACAGCCTGCTTAGGAAAGCTTAGGCAGCTGCAGGGACCGCAGTTCGATCCCTGGCACCACATGCTGCGCCCGCCCTGCCTTCAGGGCAGGCTGAGCCGGCCATAAAAATAAATAAGTAAACAAACAAAAGTTCTGAAACAAGAAAAAATAAATAAATAAAATAAAATTCTAAAAAAAAAAAAGAAATATGGTAATTTAAAAAAAAAATACCTGTAAAATGCAACATTTTATACCAATACATTCATATTTACACACACACATAGAACAAACAAAAATGGGACTACAAAGCATGAAGTCTGACCATGTGTGCCTTTGTACTTCTTTTATCAGGAGATATTCCTATGTCATTAAATATTGTTGTAAACCATGAGTTTAATGGCTACCAGTATACAATTTACTTAGCCAATCAAATCTGGGATTTTCTGAATGAAAATTGTCAGCCACAAATTGAAGTCCTCTAGGTCAGCCTCTGCTGACTTCAAAATCCACCTGAGAGCTTCTAATCAGTAACCTCAAGCTATAGTCTGAAAGGACTGGACTGTTCCAACCAAGAACTGAGTGAAGTTCACTGGGCTTCAGCCATAAAGGATGCTCACTAACAACTGTATTCTCCCAGAGTGCATCATTATGTAATTAATCTCACGAATAAACTGAGTATCCGAGACTGAGGTGGTAATAATGAATAAGAACTAATAACTGTCAACTGTAAGACCGAGTGGCTATTTGTAATGTTTTATTTTTTTAATAAACCAAAATAAGTAAATATATAGACCTATTATCTGTATAATTAAGTTTTCAAATGGATATAGAAAAATGCATATAGAAAAAGAATGGAAGCAAGTAGGACAAAGGGTTAATAGTTACTAATTCTAGAATATGACATTATTCCTCATAGGTTTTTACATTTTAAAATTTTCAACAAAAATTAATGTTAAATTGAAAGATTAGTCATGTAAGATATTTCATATTTTCATTATTAAAGTGGAAGTAAAATCAGTAGGTTTTGCCAGAGGCTAAGTGAATCTTTTGAAAAGGAAAAACAAAAAGCTGAGCAAGAAACATTAGGAATTTGTTCTAAAATAAGACTAGTTTAAAACTATAGTTTAATTGGCAACAGTAATATTTCATGTTGGAAATAAGCCTGAGGAATGATCACCTTTTAAACTTTACATCGATGCTTCTTTCAAATATCTAAATATGATATTTTCCTATTCTATCAAAAAAGCTATTTTGCAAGTCAAGCATATAAAAATGTGAAACATCACTCCAGTTTCTAACTCTGATTTTCTTTGTTTTATATACCTATGGTTTTTCTGGTGTCACACTTTTTTTAAAAATTCCAATTTTTAAAATGCAAACTTAGTTTAGTTGATAACTGAGTTTGCCACCTGATGAAATGTCTCACTGGGGCCACAGTGATGGCTCAGAGGCCTAAACGCCTACTTGGCAAGTGCAAAGTCCTAAGTCTGATCATCAGTACCAAATAAAGAGAAATGTGTCATTGAATGTAGTTGTAATTTTTCTCAAGTGAGGCCCTTAGCAGAAAAATGAACATATAAAATGCTACAGGATAAACCACATCTTCACGTTAATGTTCACCAACAAAAATTTTAAATAAATATAAATTTTTCTTTAGTTGTCCCACTTTCCCAAAACGTAGCCTTGGGCTGTCTTAGCTTCACAATCCCCCATCCTCTATTTCCACTAATCAGTTCTCACCTTCCCTCCCTGCTGGAACAGGGATTTTTCAGCAAAAGTGAGTCACTCGCTGGCATCATGTCAAACTAACCCTGAACCTACAAGGAGGCTCAGTGCAGACAGAATTCTTTTTTTTTTTTTTTTTGAGACAGGGTCTCGCTATGCAGTTGAGGCTGGCCTTGAGCTCACTTTTGTAGCCCAGGCTGGTCTCGAACTCGCACCAATCCTCCTGCCTCAGCCTCCCGAGTGCTGGGATTACAGGCATGCGCCACCACTCCCGGCAATGCAGACAGAATTCTTAAGCTAGAACACTTTCACTAGCACACATCATCAGTTCTCTGAAACTGAATCACATTCAGAGCCAGATACATGCCAACGAACTGTGGCTGCCCTGACAAACTGCTCTCCAGTATCCCACCTCATCCCAATTTTATATCAGCAATTCCCTGAGCTATTAAAATACCCCATCAGTGGAGAAAACAACATAGCAAACCAAAAAAAAAAAGAGGAGAGTTGAAAAGTAGTTGTTCTCTCAGCTTGGAGGATTCAACTAATTAATTTATCTCTTCCACACAACTCTCCAAGTTTCTTGTCTGTTTTTTGTTTTTGTTTTTGTTTTTTGTCTTTTTTGAGACAAGGTCTCGCTATGCAGTTGAGGCTGGCCTTGATCTCACTTTTGTAGCCCAGGCTGATCTCGAGCTCGCACCAATCCTCCTGCCTCAGCCTCCCGAGCGCTGGGATTACAGGCGTGAGCCACCACACCTGGCTCTTGTCTCAGTTTAAAAAAAAAATACACAAAATCATAAATGTCTAAGAATAAGTTACTCGTTGCTATTATTGTACTAAATAAAAGCTTCTAAAAATCACACAAAACCAGTTACTGAGAACTATTTCATCAAAAATCTTTAATAAGATATCACTCCTATGAACTGTCAATAGTAAATCAATTTACCTCTTTGGTCCACACATTTGCCTTTGTAAATTTTGGTTCATACATTTACTCTAAGACAGAAAATGTCCTTTTAACCAGAGGGAAAATAGTGTGGAAAGAACAAAATACAAATCCTTTATCAGATTACCATAGACATTTACTTAGAGCTCTATCAATTGTCACACTCCACCTGGTGGCAGGAACTGCCTGGATTGATGAAGTAGAGGTCATTCTACAAAAATTCCCAACAGTACTCTCCGGGTGTCCTGGGAAAAAAGCAATGCGCTCTTCTCTTGGCCTATATGGAGTAAGTCTAACATGTTTCCACTTGACTCTTTTTCACATAGTAGGCCAATATCTACCAAAGATTAATATAAAGTATGATAAAATCAATGTCTCACTCTAAAAATCAATGTCTCAGTGCCATTCTTCAAGAACTTATTTTTTTATTTTACAAAGAGTCATGTAATGATCAACTTCCTACATTTAGAGATACATTTAGTAACTATTCTCTCCACAATAAGCTAAATGTCAGCTTGAGTTTTTAAAACAGGTAACCAGACACCTATAGCAGCTATAAGAGTTTCTATCACACACTCCCATTAACTTTCTTTACTTCTTCCCCTATGGTTAAACTATACAGTTTAATTAACATGTTAACAGCAGCCTGCCACATTGCTTTTAGATATTTGCCAGTAACATATACCCATGGGATACTCTAGAGACTGATTTCTACCAAAAATAAAAATAGATAAACAGAGCTCAAACAAAATTAAAACTGAGTCTGGCTGCCCACACTTATTTTCACACATGAGGAAAAATAGCAGTTCTCCTACAAGCCTCGAGCAGACATATCTTTAGAACACAATGTTAAAAATATGCCCCCCCCCCCATTTCCCTACCTGTTTCTCACTCAAAGCTGTGATTTTGGCTTGGAGTTCATGAAGTTGTTTCTTCAAGTCAGCATTCTGATTGGAAAGAAAAAATATCTGTGAGAAAGATATTCATTTGTTAACAGAATAGTAGCAAGAAGACTATGCATACTGTATTACAAATGATAAAGCAACCTTAAGCACTTAGCCAATAAAATTAGTCATGCATTAAATCATAATCATAACATCATCCCTAATACATAAATCCTAAATGTGGGCTCCTAAACCCACAACAGATGCAACTTCTTTGTAACTTTTTAAATTACAAGTTTTACATTTTAGCATCTTATACTATAATAGTTTCCTTATTACTAAAATATTGTTATTTTTTATAGAAAGCACAAACTGACACAAAAGCTAAAGCTCCACTAATCAGGCAAAAGCAGCTAAATGGAGGCAGTAAGGATGCAAACACTGCATGCTTAGCCATATTACCAACAAAGATAAGAGGTTTTTCTCTACTGTCTTACTTGTTTAGTAAAGTACATTTGTTATTTTAGCCTAGATTTGAAAAGCTGTTGGTACTGTAGCTGTCTTAACACTACATCATTCAAATTAACACACTGACTACCAGGACATTTTCTCAGTTCTCAAATTCTAGGAATCAAAAAAAGAACACTATTTTCAATGAGATACACTGGCATACTTGCTTTTATTCAAGTGAGGGAAAATACAAAATTAAAGTTTTCAGATGCTTAACACAGCAAGGGAGTACTAGCAGACTAGACACCAATGAGAATCAACTTTTACTTGATCATTTCATACACAATTCTCTGAATTTCGCCTGCCTGGTCTTCCCTCAGGGTTGGGACATACACCCACCTCCTCTAAGTTTCAAGTTTACTTCATTTGTACTTTCTGAAATGTGTTTGTTGTAAATCTTCTCTAATCAGATTACCTTAATGCTTTCAAACAAGTCACTGCCTCTCAGATTCTCCAGATTCAGACTGTTCTGTCACATTATCACCAACTATATCACAAATGGTAATTTCTAATAGTACTTCAATTGCTGAAAATGTAGGCTACCACACTAAACATGAAAAGTTTGTTGAAGTGTGTGATAGAAAGTAGGGGGGCTGGAGAGATAGCTCCATGGCACAAGTGCCTGCCTGGCAAGTGCAAGGTTGTGAGTTTGAAGCCCGGTCCCACAAAAAAAAAAAAAAAAAAAAAAAAAAAAAAAGAAAAGTAAGGTCTACTGTCTTTTGGTTCCCTAAATACAATTTAAATTGCAAGTATACCCAAAAGGTAAAAATAAAGCTTGTCATGGAAGTTGAACAGGTCTAAATATGGCCTATCATTGCCAGCTCTTACGATCCATGGACACAATAATCTGACCACAAAAAAAAAAAGAAAAAAATATCTGACCACTAAGTTCCAAATTTTCAGAAATGAATATTTATTGTTCACTTCCAAAATATCAATGTCTGGGTTCCATTCTTTAAGAAGTTTTTTTTCTTTAATTTTAAAAGGGGCCTGTATGACCAAGTGCCTTATGGCTGCGAAAGAGACAATGGCTGAAAAACAAATACAAATCCTGGGAAACAGGATCACTTTGTAGTAAGATTGCTCTTCAGAAATACAGCCTACAACACCCAAAGTAAAAAAAACAACAACAAAAAAAATGCCATGAATATTTAAACATAAGTTAACATTTCTTGGAATATTATACTAAATAAGGTACTTCCAAATCTCCCTTTAAGGGTTCTTTCAAAAATAAAGTTTTCAGACTGGGTGTGGTGGCATGTGCCTATAACCTCAGCATCTGGGAGGCTGAAAACAGGAGAAACACTATGAGTATGATCTACATGCTGAGATGCAGTAGACCCTGTACTAAAACACATTAAAGGGCTGGGGAGATAGCTCCATGCACAAGTGCCTGCCTGGCAAGTGAAAGGTCATGAGTTTGAACCCCGGTCCCACAAAATAACTAACTAAATAAATAAACAAATAAATAAAGTTTTTATTCCTGTTAATTTAGTAAAATTCGGTATTGTTTCTAATTTTTTTATTTTTATTCTCTTTAAAAAATTATTATTATTACTAATCTTTATTTATTCATTTGTTATAGGGTCTTACCATGCAACCTAGACTCACAGTGATCCTCGTGTCTCAGCCTCCCCAGTGCTGGGATTACAGGGCTGTGCCACCACACCCAGTTCTAGGGCCACCACAGCATGCAGTACTGGGGGTTGAACCCAGGTCCTTGAGCTTCCCAGGCAGGCAGGCACTTAGACCACCAAGCATAAACTTTTTTAAAAATGTTTTAAAAAATTATTCTAAAATTCTTTCCCTAAATACAGTAAACTTCAATATTCAAATGTTCTACACCATCAATTCCAACTAAGAATGGTTCAGTGCTACTTTCAATAATACTGAGACTGGGACCAGGGAAGTAGCTCAGCAGCATAAGCAGCTTCTAGGCAAACAAAAGACCCTGCATTTGATCCCCAGTACCAAACAAACAAACAAAAATATTCAGAGTAGAGAAAGTTTAAAAATCTCTGATTTTGAATAGATGGCTTTATGGAAATGAAATTTAAGTTAGAGGAAAAGTATTAACTCTCAAATATTCAAGTAACATAAAAGCCTAATAATAGTAACAAAAAAAATTATAGCTGCATTATAATAGACTGGATGGATTTTTTTCTAAACCCATAAAATATGAAGACCAATCAGCCAAAAACAATTGTTATTAGGGATGAACCAGTTTTTAAAATTTAAGTATCACCTATACTTTAATGTTATGATTTTAATTTTTTTAATTTAAAAATTAAATGAATAAAAATAGTATTTTACCTGTGGATCCTGCTTCATTTGAGCAACCAGTTTCTGGCAATAAAGAGAGAAACACAACTGTCAGTCTCATATATTAACTTCCTATGGCCAACCAGGGTTAACCCCCAAAATGTAGGGTTGTAAATTGACACAAGAAAATGAACACCACCACCACGAGAGCAGACCAGTAAGCTTCTATCATCATGTAAAAGGCTCCTGACGCACTTTTCTTATTTTGAGGCAAGGTCTCACTGTGTAGCCCAGGCTGCCTCAAACTCACAGCCATCCTCCTGCCTCAGCTGCCTGCTGCTAAGATTACAGCTATATGCCACCTTGTCTGGCTGAAGCACTCTTCTTAAAAGAAAAATAAGCAAACTATCACTTTTTATGTGAAAGTTAAAAATACTTCATTTTTAAATGTGGTGAGGAGATAGGACAAAGTGGCTTGGGAAAGTCAATTTAAGCACGATGGATATTCCAAAGCCAAACATCCTTTAAAATACTATCACTATCTAGAGTCCCAAGTCAGGCCTGAAAATGACCTGCATCCATACAAAGCCAGTCTGTTTGAACACATCAAAGCACAAATTTGGCAGGTTTGTTGGTTTGGTTCTTAAAACAGAAGAAACCAGTGTCCGGTGTGATTTTGCCACTTCCTCTCTCAAAGTAGGAAGGGACACAGGACAAGATGTGTTTGGTGGGGCAGTGGTATTCGGTGCTGGTGGACAAGACAGTGCAGCAACAATGAAAATCTCCACCTATCAAGGATCCTCTGGGAAGGAATACTACCCCAACAGCTAGGAGAAAGACCTCAAACAAACAAACAAACAAACAAACAAACACGAGAGTCAAACCTCATCTGACCTAACCCTGAACAAACATCGTTGCCCAAAGGAATAAGCTGCCTTCCAAGTGCATCTTCATATAACAGAAAAGTCTCTCACTCTGGGAGCCAGAATACTCTTATATTATTTAGTTACAAAATAAAATCTTTCAAAATGATAGTACATACTTATCTACTTTATTAAAATAGAAAAAAGTCAAGCTCTTATTGCTACTTGGAGGCATGATAACACCAATTAATATACGGTAGTACAAACAAGATTCTTACAATAAGAGGCCCAAACTGCTGTTCTTATGTCTTCATTTTAGCTTTTCAGTCTACTCAATTTCAAGCAGTCAGCCAACAAGTCTTTACTGCTAATACTCTGCCTCTGTCACTCCTGAATCCCAGTTCAAATTTGCTGTTCTGAACTGCTATGTGATACACTTGCTGCACTCATTTGAAAATTAGTGCACAGGTGGTGAACAATAACCTAAAGATCCCACTTGAGTAAAATATATCATCTTTGGTGAATGATCTTTGACATTTACTCTGACCAGATAAAAGTCTTTCTGGACTGTGGTACAGTGCCTGCCTGGCAAGCTCGAGGTTCTGAGTTTGCAGTGTCTGCCTGGAAAGCTTGAGGTCCTGAGTTCGATTCCTGGCAGGAGAAAATCCTTTCCTCCTGATACTAAGATCTGTTGTGTGCAGCTGAGATTGCCAACCACAGGGCCTTTCCATATACAAAGTATAAGTCACTATATTCTTTTTTTGTGGTACCAGGGATTGAACTCAGGACTTTGAGCTTGCCAGGCAGACCCTTATTCCACTGAGCTATATCCCTGGTCAGTCACTATATTCTAACTGATACTCAACTTACCATTGTCGCTCTTCTGTATCCTACTGTGAATTTACATTCCAAGAGTTCAACGGAATAGAAACACAAGATTTTACACATACACTTTTGTACAAGTCTACCCTATTCAGTGAAATAGCCTCTGATTTTCCTTATTGATACAGTTATTAAAGAATACTAGTTACCTCTCTGAAGCTGAGTTTTCTTCCAAGACACTGGAAATTAAAAAAAAAAAAACTGATAACCATATTAACTCCTCACCTCTGGAGGAAATAAACCAACATTTCTCTACCTAGGTGGTTCAACTGTGTTGCAGAACAGCAAGGGTAGGACAGAACAAGCTAAACTGACTAGACAGTGGCTGACGCACCTACGGAATATGTGGTACAGCAGGCATGCAGAGCCTCCTCAGCTGGCATGAGAGCCAAGTCACCCCAGCAGCTAACTTATGTTTTTCTAAACTAAAACCTCAGTATTTGGGTTTAATTGCAGTGTTGGCACTCAGTAATAAATTAGCAGGTCTGGGTTGCAGTTTGAGCACTCATCTCTAAAAGATTCCTCACTGGACTATTCAAATCCCCAGTGCCTTTAAACTGATGTGTTTATCAAAGTCATATCACTTTCTGTCGTATAAATGCAGCCACTTTTCACGTGAATGCACTTCATACCAATGATAAACAAACACAGCCAACGGGCCAAGTCTGGCCCACTACCTGTTTTTTGTAAATAAAGTTTTGTGGAACACAGCCACACCCATTTGTTTGTACATTATCCATGGGTGATTTCCAGAGCAGTTGTGACAGACTGTAAATGACTTGGGAAGTCTAAAATATTTTACCATCTGGCCCTTTTTAGAAAATGTGCTGCCCGGCATGGTGGCCCACACCTGTAATCCCAGCATTTGGGAGGCTGAAGCAGGAGGATCCAGGTGAATTTGAGACCAGCCTGGGCTACAAAAGTGAGCTCAAGGCCAGCCTGAGCTGCATAGCAAGATACTGTATCAAAAAGACAAAAAAAAAAAAAAAAAGAAAGAGAGAAAGAAAGAAAAAAAGAAAAGAAAGTTTGCTAACTTTGTTTATTTTGTCTTTTTTTGAGTTCAGGCTGGCCTTGAACTTACTTTGTACCCCAGGCTGGCCTCAAACTCTCAGCAATCCTCCAGACTTGTAATTACATTTTAAAACTGGACATTGAACTTTTCTTAATTGTAATGTTTATACTTTTGGTATGCATGAATTTATTTATTTATTTATTTTGGCTTTTTTTTTTTTTTGAGACAGGGTCTTGTTATGCAGTTCAGGCTGGCCTTGAGCTCACTTTTGTAGCCCAGGCTGGTCTCAAACTTGCACTGATCCTCCTGCCTCAGCCTCTCAAGTGCTGCAATTACAGGCATGTGCCACCACACCCGGCTGGTATACATGAATTTAAAATATAAAGCAAAGGGCCTGGCAGGATTGCTCAGTGATCTAAAGCACCTGCAGGCGGCTGCAGGGACCACAGTCCAATCTCCAGGCACCACATGCTGCACCAGCCCTGCCCTCAGGGCAGGCTGAGCCAGCCATAAAAATAAACAAAAGTTCTGAAACAAAATATAAAGCAAAATAATAGTTAGAACTGTATTTTTTTGTTGTTGTTGTTGTTGTTTTTGTCTTTTTTTTTTCAATTTTTTATTGTTTAAATTTAACAGTGGTTATATTACATATTTTCATTATCAGATCAGTTTAGATTAATACATATAGGTATATAAGATTGATCAAACAATTAAACATTAACCTTTCTAAATCCACATTACTTTTTTTTTTTTTCTTTTCCTCCCTCCTTTCTTTGAAAGTTGACATATTGCATATTGTCCTCACAATCATTCTGTAGAGTGCAGTGTGTGGGCATGACCCACCTCCCTATAGACCTGTATTTAATTTAGTAATTAATAAGTCATGTCTTTCAGGAAAAGTTCATTTGGGGCATTCTATATCTTGTAAGAAGAAACTAAATGCATAGTATTAACTTGGCAATCTCAAAATGTCTTGAGAAGGAAAAACTATAAAATTCATATATACATCATAAACCTGTCACAGATCCACACAAATTCCAGACTGATTACTGTATTCCCCAAATCCACTCTGTGACGATGTCAGCTTTCAATAAACTGTGAGTTTAACTTTCATTACTTGCCATTGAGACAAACTGGGTGTTCAACACACCTTTATGCTAAGGCTCTTTCAGGAAAAAGATAAGCTTGTTTCTACAAACAAATTTTATTCTCTTCCATTAGTACTAAAATCAAAACTAAAAATGTACAAATTAAGTATACTAAAAGAAGCCCACTTACACAAGACACACTGCTACTAAGGAAGAGTTTAGCAAGCTCCAAAGCAGTGGGAGGGATTTCTGCATATAGATTTGATGTTTTTAGAATTGTATTCTATATATAGATGTGTGTGTGTTTGTGTCTGTGTATGTACATAAATGCCTCTGAAGCTTTCCTGTAAGTTCTTATCCACACTAACGCTGGGCAATGTACAAATCTAACAGATGTCAAGATTCCCAGCTATCTTCTAAGACAGCTTCAGAAATTAATGTGAAATTAGATTACTCAGATTAAAAAAGAAAGAAACTATACCTATGAATAAACACCTTCAAAAAGTAGCTCCTGGGCCAGCCAAATAGCCCAGTGGATTCAGGGACCTGTGGTTTGATACCCAGGCCTGCTATGCTGGCCCTGCCCCCAGGGCGCACAATTGAGACTGCATATGGTGGTGTAAGCCTGTAATCCTAGCTCGTGGGAGGCTATAAACAAGCAGATCAAAGGGCTGTGGAGATAGCTCAGTAAAACAAATGCTTGCCTTGCTAGCGCAAAGGCCTTCCGCTAAAAAGAAAAAAAAATTATAATGTGAGAACAAGCGGATCACTATGAGTCCAGTCCAGCAGTCAGACCCTGTAAACCCTTCCATAAAAGACAAAAAATAAAAAATAAAAAGTAGCTCCTAAGCCAGGTATGGTGGCACATGCCTGTAATCCCAGCACTTGTGAGGCTGAGGCAGGAGGACTATTGTGAGTTTAAGGCCAAGCTGGGCTACACAATGAAGCCCAATACCAAAAAGCAAAAAAGTAATAACAACAGAAAAGGAACTCATAGGCCAGGGATGTTGCTAACAAGTAAACCACTAGCCTAGCATGTACAAAGCCTGGATTTCAATCCACAACATAGCCCCTTCCAAAAAAAAAAAACACCACAAGAAGTTTCCTTCTCTCTACTCCTGTGTCTTCAGCTATTACCCATTCAAAATTAAAATTAATCAGTTCAGGGGCCCGGCAGGATGGCTCAGTGGTCTAAAGCGCCTGCTTGGGAAAGCTTAGGCGGCTTCAGGGACCGCGGTTCGATCCCCGGCACCACATGCTGCGCCAGCCCTGCCCTCAGGGCAGGCTGAGGCAGTCATAAAAATAAATAAACAAACAAACAAAAGTTCTGAAACAAGAAAAAAATAAAATAAAATAATTTAAAAAAATAAAATTAATCAGTTCATCTTTTGAGTACCAAAGATTATGTGTGTGCTTGTGTGTCTTAAACATAATAAATGCCCATTAACATAAAAAACAAATGCAAAACACTATACAATGCTAATAACTTATTTATGGATAGGTTTTGCCTTATTATATTTATATAATATGTAAAATTCTTTTATTAAGACTATTTTTTGCATGACAGAAATACACTATGCAATCACAACAGTTTACATATATTATAATTATATATTTTTTAAGTTTGCTTAGGTACATAATGTAAAATGTAAAAGTTGTTAAATTTTAAAATGTGGTGCCGGCGAGATAGCTCAGCAGTCTAAAGCGCCTGTCAGGCAAGCTTAGGCAACCACAGGGACCACAATTCAATCCCTGGCACCACATGCTGCGCCAGCCCTACTCCCAGGGCAGGCTGAGCCGGCCATAACATAGACAGATAGATAAATAGATAGACAGACAGACAGACAGACAGACAGACAGACAGGGTTTAAAAATTTTTTTTAAATGTAATATCCATGAAAGCAATTTTCAGCAAAGGGTGGAATCAAGTCATAAATTTGAGCCACACAATGAATCCAGACTTTACTGTACTTGGTGAACCATGGCAACTGAACTAAACATTATGTACAATATGAAGAGTTCTATCATATGAAAACAGTTCCATAAGTGAAAGCCCCCCAAAATAAGCAAAAAGAGGTGTTTTTTTAATAGTTCTGGGATATGAAAAACATATTTTACCAAGTACGGGGGTTGGTGGCTAGGGATTGAACTCCAGGGCACAGAGCTCCCTCCACAGCCCTTCTGTTTTCAGCTAGGTTCTCACTGGACTGTCCAGACTGGGCCAGAACATGCGATTGTGCAGCTGCCTACACCACACCCAGTGTCTCCTGCTCATTTACTGGATACTGATGAGAGGCAGATGACATGATTCCTGGACAACTATTATAAATATGATTTGAAAACTACTAAATCCAGGAATAGGCCCGTTTACTAATTTTAGTTATTTAGTAACACAATGTGAGAGAAGCTAATAATGCAACACACCTGATGAACCTGAATTTCCACTTTAAGAGCCTCCTGAAGAGTCTGCAACTCCATTCTCTACCTTCTCCACTTTCTCTTACGTCTTCTAATTCTGTAGTTTCTTCAGCCTCCGTTTAAAATAACAAACTCTTCTTGCTGCAGCTGTAGAGATCACAAAATGTTTTGTACCATTATATTGAGAATTAGGGAAAAGTGTTAAATAAAATAAGTTAGTCAAAAACATATTTGATTTTTTTTTTTAACTTGGGAGAAAACAAACTTCAAATAGTTGTTTATTTCCAAAACAATTCAGTACCAAGGGAGGGTAGGGGGTGTTCATTCTTTGAGTATCTGCCTACAGCACACTTCAAATAACTAAGAAGAGAAAAACAATAACAAAAAAAATCATGATCATGGAAACATGTAAGTACCCACTCCTGCTTAGCACTGCACTACACACTACAAAGAATCTACCTCGTGGGGCCTGCTATTGAAATGCACTTCCTGCTTTACAATGGATGCTGTTATCTTCCCAACCCTGCTGGTGCATCTCTGGCTAGGTACTCATGACTGAGTGCAGAGATGCCCTGAAGTCTAACTCGTGATGATCAGTGCCAATGCTGGGCCTGACCATCCCAGCCTCCACTCATCAGGACCACACTTTAAATTAAAAGGGCTAATTTTTCCTTTAATTTTTTCTTCTCTTACATGTGAACTTAGACTTCATTTTAGGTACTCCACCAAAGCAAAAGCCTTTTATTGCTTCAATAAATTTAAAGTTACCTTAAATGTCTCTTCTTGCCTGTGCTTGCTAGAGCACCTTTTAAACATTAAGAAACAACCAGAAAGCTAGATGAACCACTGTTATATCAATACAATGAGGGTCAAAAATATTGTTTTCTAAAAGTTTGCCACTGGATAAAGTACACATTTAACCCAAGTTTTCAAAAAAGTCCTCTGAGAACTGCTTCAACAAGGGTATGGTAGAATAAGTAAATACAGAATAAATTTCTATCAATATTAGTTTTCATTGTATTTACTTAAAACATTAGTGACAGGGCCCAGCGGGATGGCTCAGTGGTCTAAAGCGCCTGCTTGGGAAAGCTTGGGCGGCTTCAGGGACCACGGTTCGATCCCCGGCACCACATGCTGCGCCAGCCCTGCCGTCAGGGTGCAGGCTGAGCCAACCATAAAAATGAGTGAATAAGCAAATAAAGGTTATGAAACAAGAAAAACATAAATAAATAAAAATTAAAAATTCTTTTAAAAAAATTAGTGACAATCTTGCCTCAAAGGCTTGTATGATACAATATATAATATCAAAATATTCTAAATCAAAAAAGAAAAAAATTCCCAATGTGCAAGATTCCTTCAAAGTTCATCTGTAGAAGCTATGAAAGAATTACCATACATGACATTGTTAACCAAAAAATTTCACAAAAACAGTATATTTAAGAGAAAGCATTTGGAGGTAGAAACTTTCTGATTAATGAATCTGTATTTTAGCTATTTTATTATATTTTTAAATCTTTGACACTACAATAATTCATTAAGAGACTTAGATCAGACTTTGTTGTCATATAAACTTACTTATATGCAATTACTAATGTTAAAATTATATGCTCCCTTTCATTTTAAACACTAAGGTAATATCCCTACACAAATTCTTTTTTTTTCCCTCTTGGAACCAGGGATCAAACTCAGGACCTTGCACTTGCCAGGCAGGCACTTGTGCCCCTGAGCTATCTCCCCAGCCCACCCAAAATTCTTAATGTATATATTACAGTTCCTTTTGAAAACAGTAGGTGGTGTTTTCTGCTGTTGTTTTCTTTGTTCGTTTTGTATTGGGAATCAAACTTAGGACCTTGCACTTGCCAAGCAAGCACTGTGTCACTGAGCTACATTCCCAGCCCTCAATATGGTTTTAATTTCTGCACGATTCTATCAGAAAATGTGCCCTAACATGAGTACTTACAATTTTTGTTATATCGAGTCATCTGAAGTTGAAATATTTTCAAAAACAAAAAAGGGTATTATATTCTTTTGGTGTTAACATTTTAACACCCTAGTTCAAGTGAACCCATAAAAACTAAGGAAACAAACAGGCTAAAAACAAAGAATTTGTAATATACTTGACAAAAATGTCATATTATTTATATAGCTGGGACTCTCACAAATTAGTAACAAAAACTTATGGAAAATAATTCATGGAAGGCTAGGAAGATAGTTCAGTAGAATATGGCAAGCGCAAGAGCCTGAGTTCACGTTCCGCAAAAATAAAACAAAAAACAATAAAATAATTCATGGAAGTGAAAATAAGAATGATCAACAAATGTGAAAAATGTGTTGTTTATCAAACTGAAGACCTGTATAAATAATAATATTGTGGACTATGGAGAATTTGTTTGGTAACACTTTGTAATTTCTTGGTGGTTATCTCTGGGTGATAATGCTGGGAGTTATTTACATTACTTTTTTCTTTGGGGAGTACTGATACTGTGAAAATTTTCCATAAAAAAATACCTGTTTCTTTTTAAATAAGAAAAAGTTAAGTGAAGATGGATAGATTAAAGCATCAGAAAATGTACTGATTGAGCAAACAAAATGGTCTGGAAAAGAAAACACAGAATCAGGGTTTAACTTGGAGACTAAATGTCAAAGAGCACCCTGCACGTTAAAAAGCCCACAATTCACATTAATGAGGAGCTGACAGTTTTTACTTCCTCCGTCAGACTGGTGTCTGCTTATTACAGACATACAAAGGCATGAAATTTTATTTGGCAAAGACTCTAAATTACCCATTTTATTTCAAAATAAAATGGAAGGGTTAAAAAAGGTAGCAGCTATTTATAGAAAAACTTACTAAGGATTAGCACATTCACTTGAAGTCTTCCTGTTCTGGTGTTTGTCTGTCTTTGTTTTATGGTACTAAGGATGAAGTCTAGGGCTCTATGCATGTTGGGTAACCACTGTACCACTGAGCTACACTGCCAACTCAAAAATTTCTATTTCTGGAAGGCAACTGTAAGAGACCAGTTTCTGCCTAAAGGAATAAATTATAAACATATATTTATAGCTTGCAAAGGTAAAGCAAGAACATATCGACTATTTTAAGAATTATTTTAGTTTCTTAGACATCTTCATGAAGCCATCATCTGAATACTACTATCTGGGGTAATTTATACCATCAAAAGAAGCACTGTTTCTAAATTTATGAAAATGACTTATTATATTTTTATCAACTTTATTAAGTTATAAATAAATCAGTTGCTTACAAAATAATAGATACACGTTATTCAAGTATAACACCATTTACCCCTAGAGCTCTGCGTACACCCATCAAGGAGGATGCCTGCCTAGCATAACACATCAGTGTTTACACTTCTCACAACTGCATATACAAGCCACTAGGATACTTAATGGCCTCACACCTTTAAATAACAAAAAGCAAAACATAAAAACCACACATGTACAAAGAAACAAACATGTCCACAGGCCAAACAAAAGTAACTGTCAAATCCCACTAAAAACCCAAGTACAGTGGTGAACACCTACAATCCCAACACTCTGGGAGACTAAG
This sequence comes from Myocastor coypus, assembly GCA_004027025.1. NCBI lineage: Eukaryota > Metazoa > Chordata > Mammalia > Rodentia > Myocastoridae > Myocastor > Myocastor coypus. The sequence continues at coordinate 54,584 of PVJA010005347.1, read as the reverse complement.
GCAAGACTTCCAGCTTGCCTGGGTAATGTAGTGACTTAGGACCCTCCCTGTCTTGATAAATGAACAAGCACGGAAATAAATAAGAGCTGAGGATGTAACAGTGGGAAGGCCCTGGATTCAATCCTCAACACAAAACAGAAACCTCACTAAAAAATGCAGTTGTGATATCTACACTTGACCTTAGCTAAAAGGCTGACAAGCAACTACAGTTATGTGCCTATAAAGGACATTTACTGTCCCTCAAATACAAACAAATTAAAAAAAAAGACTTCACACTTCACTTAGTCACAGTGTGACTACAGTACTCACCCTCAGAGTGAGTTTGCTTGGTTATGGGGAAAATAAGATCACCTACCTCACAGGACTGTTTGTATGAAAAGCTTCTTGTAAACTGTAAAGTTTTATGCTATTCTTGACATATTTAACTCTTCAAACTGTGTAACAAAACTTTCCAACATACCTCTTGGCTTTGCTATTCTCCAAGTCTCTAAAAAGGGTTGCTAACTGTGTTTCTGAATACTTTTTGCTTGGAGATAAGTGATGTCCAGTTCTTTTATTATGATTACGATACTTGGAGAAAAGCTGTAAGTCTGGTTTTAGTGCTAAGAAATCTTTTGCTTTATATATAGTAAATTGACACAAATCTTGCTCCAATCAAAACTCCACTGGAGACATAGCTCAGACTAAAGCACCTGCTTATGAAAGCTTAGGAAAATGCAGGGACCATGGTTTGATCCTGCACCATGTGCCATGCCAGCTCCGCTCCCTGTGGCCAGAATAAAAAACTCCACTGGATAACCAACAATTAAAACTAATAGTAAGCGAGATGGTTCAGTGGTCTAAAGCGCCTGCTTAAGAAAGCTTAGGCAACTGCGGTTTGATCCCCGACACCACATGCTGCACCAGCCAGACCCTTAGGGCAGGCTGAGCTGGCCATAATTAAAAAAAAAAAAAAAAAAACTAACAGTAAGTCTGTGATGGTGTACTTCAGACTGTTCCTCAGCTTGCTGTTCTCTACATCATGCATACATTTGTTATGCCTATATTTTCAAAGTTTTTTTCATGTATTTAGTACAAGGTCTACAAGGTCTCACTACACAGATCAGACTTGTAGTGATCCCCGTTTTCAGTCTCCCAAGCACTGGGATTACAGGCACGCGCCACCACACCCAGTCTCTCAATCAGTGTGTCAGTGCATGGAGGGGGGGGCACTCCCAGGATCAAGCCACAATCCCTGTGTCTGCCTAAGCAGGTGCTTTAATACGCTGAGCTATCTGGCCCACCAAAGGCCTGATTGTTTTTAAGTAGGAAACAGTAAAGCCATGACAGGTCTGTATATATTTATGTCTTATTCAATGCCTAACATTCGGACACCAGGTTTCACCCTGTCCAAAATACTTTATGTAACTAACATACCATGAGACAAAATTTGGAGTGCTAAAAAATTATGGATGCTAGCCGGGCATGGTGGCACATGCCTGTAATCCCAGCACTCAGGAGGCTGAGGCTGGAAGATCGGTACAAGTTTGAGACCAGCCTGGGCTACAAAAGTGAGCTCAAGGCCAGCCTGAACTGCATAGTGAGACCTTGTCTCAAAAAGACAAAAAAAAAAAAAAAAAAAAAAAAAAAAAAAAAAAAAAAAAAAAAAAAAAAAAAAAAAAAAAAAAAAAAAAAAAAAAAAAAAAAAAAAAAGGATACTAAAAATAATACAATTCTCTTATACTTATTGAAGAAGTTAATCTTTATTAACATGAAACAAATGACACTTAAAAACTTACTTCTCTCTTATTGTTTAGGAATTTTCAACACACTGCCTTGTTTTCTTGGTAACACTCCACAGATCAACAGAAAATGCTTCTGCAGAAGAGCCCAAATACCCTGTTTAGAGGCTACCTACCCTTTGAATCTGGCCAGGCTATTATGCTCAAATCCTGGTATGACAGCAGTTAACAAAAATTAGTGTAGCTACTTAGATGCTTCTAAACTCTTGAATTAAGTAGTTAATGCTATATGATAGTATTTATCTCCCCCTTGATTGTTCAGATTTAGGAGGGTAGGGAAAGTTCTCATTTTTCAGAAAAGGAACACCTACACATCCACGCCATGCAGCTTGGGGCTCCACAGCACTTCAGGCCAGGCCAGGCAGGGTTCCCCACCACATGCTCCTCCAAGGATCTACAGCAGTGGCCTACATTTCTTCCTCCCTGGCATCGTTCACCCAACAGTTCTGCCCCAGCTTCTGCGGCCCAGGCTGTCTGCATACGTGTATTCTTTCCACCTTTACAGAAAGCAGGCATGTCCACTGAAACTGTCTCAACAACACTGAACAAGATGAGCACTGAAGTAAATGTTTACATTTATAGAAATTCAAAGCGAAGGAGGCTGGGGGCCCGGCGGGATGGCTCAGTGGTCTAAAGTGCCTGCTTGGGAAAGCTTGGGCGGCTTCAGGAGGAACCACGGTTCAATCCCCGGCACCACATGCTGCGCCAGCCCTGCCCTCGGGGCAGGCTGAGCCGGCCGTAAAAATGAGTGAATAAACAAACAAAGGTTCTGAAACAAGAAAATAAATAAATACATAAATAAAAAATAAAAAAATAATAAAACAAAGTGAAGGAGGCTGAGAATAAAGTGTATAATAGCATAGTAACAATGAAGCTAAGACTTTGGAACTAGTTGCCACATTTACCAGGATGTTAATAATTTTAAATAGTATAAAAGTATCCAGACAAGCCTGGCCAGAATCTTATAAATGTGTACCATGCAGGAGAGTGTGGTAGGCTTAACATAACCAATAAATATGTAATAGAACTTATGGGAGATAGATTTCAAATCAATAAAGGAAGAACTAAGGATTAGAGCTGTACAAAAAATGAATGGGTTACCTTATGAGGTAGTGGGCTCCCTGTCATTAGAAGTATTCAAGAATGCTGCATATCATATCCCCTCTTGGAGATTCACAATGCACATTAGCATATTAAAGGTTCTGAGAAGTCCTGCAGTAAAGAAACCTGTTTAACTTTGTTTTAACACAGTGTTTCCCAAATTATGACCATAGAACCCTTCCTCCCACCCCATCCCCACCTTGGTAATATTTATTCCACTGCTGTGGAACTAGAGTTTCTCAGAATACATTACAAAAAATAATGACCTACTTTTTAAAAATGTAGTAATCAATATGTACCTGAATAAATAACAACCTGTCAGAGATACAGGAAAAGAAACTGCCACACAAGATAGAAGGCTGGATAAAAAGGTCCTTAAATTCATTTCTTTAAGATTCTATAATTCTGAACCAAGCAGGTGGCACATGCCTGTAATCTCAGCCCTTGGGAGGCTGAAGCAGGAGGATCACCATGAGTTTGAGACCAGCCTGTATTACACAGTGAGTTTAAGGCCAGCCTGAACTACATAACAAGACCCTGTCTCAAAAAATAAATAAGCAAACAAACAAAAAAAAAGATTCTATGATTCTAACATACCACAAAGTAAAAGATCCACAGGCTCTTGTTTGTTTTAAAAAATTCCCTAAGAGAAAAGCTAAATGGATTAAAAAGTAAAATGTAGTTAGCTAGCTCAGGTATCTCCCCTTTCATGTTCAAAGACCACCCCGAAGAAGTAAGAGGGATACTTCAAGGAGTATAAATTATCAAAAAGAAACCCTAACCAAATATCTACTGCACCTCTCCTATTCACTTATGCTAATTACTATTTGAGAGAGAGGACTTCTTATTAAAGAAAGCAATCTTGGATTATAGGACTACACAATTCCAGCTTGTTTAATTTTTTTCATAATACACACTCTCCAAATAAAGTTAATAACTGCCTGATGCTTAGGCACTAGACTGCCCCGTGTAATCTCTGATCTTGAATTAGATATTCAAAGAAATGACTAAGTGTGATGAGTTAAAGCCATTATAAAATCTATTAAAGCAAATATTAGGGGAAAATGCCCTACATTGTTACCTTTCCCTCTCTCTTCCTTACCCTCCCTTCCCTCTCTATTTTTCATAAAAACAGGATGTCGGGGCTGGGGAGATAGCTCCGAGGAACAAGTGCCTGCTGGGCAAGTGCAAGGTCGTGAGTTTGAACCCTGGTCCCACAAAAAAAAAAAAAAAAAAAAGAAGTTTGAGCCAAGCCTGGGTGATTTAGCAACTTAGTAAGAACCTGAGTTCTTGTTGTTAAAAAAAAAAAAAAAAAAAGACTATTGTTAGGGGGCTGGGGAGATAGCTCCGAGGCACAAGTGCCTGCTGGGCAAGTGCAAGGTCGTGAGTTCGAACCCTGGTCCCACAAAAAAAAAAAAAAACAGGATGTCAAACATAAAGCCAGTCTAATACTAAAAATATAAATACTTAACAGCTCTGAAATTCAAAGTCAAGGTTCTCAGTTACATTAACCTAGCCATTTTACATATATACTAAGGACATCAAATTTAACAGCATATTAAATAATACAAAACACAATGGGAAGCTTAACTTTTTAATTTACTGACTTTCAAATTGTCAGTCCTAACTACTTCATTAAAGACATTTTTGGCCAAAGGGACCTTTACATTTAACAGATTATCAGTGCAGAAACATGCAAGCTCAGCTGTATTACGAGAAGTACAAATGCATTTGAGAGATGGCTATGTGAAATTACACAAAAATTTACTCTTGCAGGAGACAAAGTCTGACTTCTGAAAGAAAACCTTTTTTTCTACAAACAACAACAAAATGCCTGAATATCTGAATTATTATCCAGCTAGGATCAGGAACATTTTGCCTTCCATCTAGAAAGTACTTACCAATTTTGGGGACACTGGCTCTCCTTCAGCTCTCCAGCCCCCTACAACACAAGGAGGGGGGAAAATGGAATTAGATCATAGATTTATAACATGTTCATCAAAACCTGAAAATTCAAAGATTTCTGATTTTAGGAAAGAACTAGAACACAGCCTCCACAAGTTAAAATGCAATAAGAAAAGAAAGTTTTTATAGCAAAGAAAGAATGCAAGAGCCTTTAAAAAAAAAAAAAAAAAAAGGGGCAGGTGTGGTGGTGTGGTGGTACAGGCCTGTAATCCCATGCCTCAGAGGGCTGAGGCAGGACTGTCATGAGTTCGAGGCCAACCTGGGCTACATAGTGAGTTCGAGGCCAGCCCGGACAACATGGTGAGACCCTGTCTCAAACAAACAAACAACAAAAGAAAATCAAGAGGGGTAGTACAGTTGAAACTTGAACAATGGGGGGACAATTGGGGAAGAGGAGTGTAACTCCCTATCGAAGTCAACAATCAGAGCATAACTTCTGACTCCTTAAAAACTTAAACAGTAGATTAACACATTTTACACATTGTCTTTACTATTCAAAAATACAGCGAGAGGCCCGGCAGGATGGCTCAGTGGTCTAAAGCGCCTGCTTGGGAAAGCTTGGGCGGCTGTAGGGACTGCGGTTCGATCCCCGGCACCACATGCTGCGCCAGCCCTGCCCTCGGGGCGGGCTGAGCCGGCCATAAACATGAGTGAATAAACTGGGGCTGGGGAGATAGCTCCGAGGCACAAGTGCCTGCTGGGCAAGTGCAAGGTCGTGAGTTCGAACTCTGGTCCCACAAAAAAAAAAAAAAAAAATATGCGTGAATAAACAAACAGAAGTTCTGAAACAAGAAAAAAAAAAATACAGCGAAATAAAGGTGATAGCCACAAGATAAGCAATTTACAGAGAGATGAGCTGCTCACACGGCGATGATTAGCGTCACGCAGTGCTTTCAGGGGCTCCTTGCAACACTTGAGCTCTCACACCGCACAGCAACAGGAGGTGCCTGCGAGATCATCCTGACAGGACAGAGTGCACCACAGTGTGCTCGAGGCAGGCATGACTCAGTACTGCCTGCTTATGTTTGTTTACATTTCTCTTGACTGTAAATGGCTGCATGTTTTATCTTTTATAGTAGATGTGGGTATATTTATTAGTAATAAGTAATAAAATACTTATTTACATGTATCTTACACATTTGCAACATTTTTCTAAAAATTTTTCAGTATTTTTAGGATGTGCAATTCAACTGTTATAAATTGTTACAAATCTAAAAAAAAAAAAAAAGCAATGTAAGTGGACCTGGGCAGTTGAAGCTCATGTTGTTCAAGGTTCAACTATAGTTAATTACTTTTCTTTTCTAAGAAACACATAGAAATGACATATACCTCATCTAAGTAACACACAATGACATCCTCACCTGCCATGAAAGACCTTCACTGCTGCTGCCTTACATGAACAAATTAAACTAGAGTCACCAGTCCATACTTTGGTCCACAGAAAAGGTCACTTTCCAATTAAACTTGACATGCATTTTGTCTTAAATAAAGCTTTAAATTTCATGGTATTATATAATGCGTAAAATAGTAAATATAGTACAGTCAGAATTTTAAAATCTCACTTTTTTTTTTTTTTTTTTTCTGTCTTTTAAGACAGGGTCTCACTATGCAGTTCAGGCTGGCCTTGAGCTCACTTTTGTAGCCCAGGATGGTCTCAAAGTCACACCGATCCTCCTGTCTCAGCCTCGCAAGTGCTGGGACTACAGACATGCGCCAAAAATCTCACGTTCTTAATAATACCTTATCACTTTAAATGGTAAACCACATACACAAAAGTCAACGTTTTGGTATCCTAAGTCAATAGTAGGAAATAAAAATTAGAACTTTGACCCTAACATTTTTGCATTAAATTATTTAAATTCCACATGTGATGCTCCACAAGTGCCCTCCCTACACTTTAAACACAGTCTTGGCTGACTGAGGCTACTCCAATCATGTCCCTTTCCTAGGGGATACTTCAAAAAGACTTCACATCTTCCAGATTATGAATCTTTGTTTAATTGTATATAGTTATATCAAACACACAGTAAAATTAGCTAAAAGGGCTCTAATTCACGCAGTTATCATTCATTTACAAAATAAATTCATTGGGGCCCGGTGGGATGGCTCAGTGGTCTAAAGTGCCTGCTTGAAGAAGCTTGGGTGGCTTCAGGGACCGCGGTTCGATCCCCAGCACCACATGCTGCGCCAGCCCTGCCCTTGGGGCAGGCTGAACCGGCCATAAAAAATGAGTGAATAAACAAACAAAGGTTCTGAAACAAGAATAAAAATAATAAATAAATAAATAAATAAATAAATAAATAAATAAATAAATTCATTAGGCCTGGCAGTGCACACCTATAATCCTACCTCTTGGGAGGCTGAAGCAGGAGGATCGCCTGGGCTACACTGTGAGCTCAAGGCAGGCCTAAACTACATAGCAAGACCCTGTCTCAAAAAAACATTTAATTTGATATTCTATCCTGCCTTTTCTTTAGCACTATTTTTTTTTTTTTAAGTTGTCAGGTCTAACTAAATAAAACTTTTAATCAAATAGATTAGAATAATTCTCAACTAAAAGAAAATTGACTTTTCAAGGTCTATAGTAATACAATTATTAAAAGTAGATTCCTAACATTACAATTACTTATAGGATTCTGATCCCCCATCTTTTTGAAACAGGATCTCACTATGCAGTTTAGGCTGGCCTTGAGCTCACTTTGTAGCCCAGGCTGGTTTTTTTGTTTGTTTTGCAGTACCAGGGATGGAACTCTGAACCTTGCACTTGCCAGACAGGTGCTTACAGTGCTGAGCTATATCCCTGGCCCCCAGGCTGGTCTTAAACTGACAATGATCCTCCTGTCTCAGCCTCCCAAGTCCTGGGATTATAGGCACGCACCACTACGCCCAGCTACCAACAGCATTTTATATCTCTCAAAAGGTATCTAACTAGTACAACGAACACAGTAAATGTTTATTAAATTACACTCCACCTTAGCCATAAGGCTAAGTAGCAAATTGTTTGTTACATTAATGATTTGACTGAATGGATATCTAAGCCCGTTTCAGGTTTCTCTTCTCTTTTACGACTTGCTTTTCAGCTCTTTGAGGATAAACATAACTCGCACACTCCTATCTCCCACAGCACTGTTTATTATATGAATGACTTCTAAAACTATTATATCCATACTCTTGACTGGGAAGTAACCTTAGGTAAAGACTAGTAAATTGGACTAGACTAAATTAAGAATTTGTGTTCATCCAAAACAAAACAAGAAAAACTAGTGAAATGAGAAAGCAAGTCATAGAACTGGTGATGATAACTGTAATACAATCAACAAAGGCATATACTCAGAATTATAAATATGTAGAAACTCAAAGCAATCAGGAGAGGATGGTATTTTAACTTCTATTTATACAGCATCTGAGAAAGTACGATCACATGAACTTTTCTCTCAAAAGTCATATTCAATTTGGCAGCATAATATACAGATACATTTTATCTCCAGGGCATTATCTCCAAAATTGTATAGCAGAGATAATCCTCAACAAATGAATAGTTTTACCATGAAGCCACAACACCATGAAACTGCTCAGAAAGGTGCTTATAGGGACTATGCACCCAGGACGCAGAGGAAGGTTAAGTGACTTCCTCAAAGGTTACTTGCTTCAGCAGCTGGTGGCACCGCTAGAGAAGAGCTTGTGAGCCCCAAGTTTCCTCTGGCCCAGCTCCTTTTCCCATTACCCTTCCTTCCCATTACCCTTCCTTCACTTGTGAGTCAGCTGTTACTCTTCAAAGAAATAAAACTACAATAATCATGGGAAACATTTTTGGAAAAGTTTGTACATAAAGTTTTAAAGAAAAATACTTAGGCTATCTAAGGCGGGTTTTAAAATCTGAAATTCTTTTTTTTTTTTTTAACTTTATTTATTTATATTATGGCCAACTCAGTCTGCCCTGGGGGTGGGGCTGGTGCAGCACGTGGTGCCTGGGAATGGAACCGCAGTCCCTGTAGCTGCCAATGCTTTCCTAAGTAGGTGCTTTGGACCACTGAACCATCTCACCCACCCCAGTGAAATTCTTTATTCTTAAGGGATCCCCTGTGAGTGGGCTTCAGAGAGGTCTGTTGCCTAAATGGTACTAAACTCTGTGGGTAGAAGCCATGTACAGCATTCAGCAAAGACAGTTGCACCTCTGATCAGATTTGACAAAAGGTTCAGATACATCAAAAGAGTAAATTATCTTTCTTTTCCTTTCCTTTTCTTTCTTTCTTTCTTTCTTTCTTTCTTTCTTTCTTTCTTTCGAGTGAGGACAAAACTGAGGATTGAACCCAGGGCCTTTACACTAAGCTAAGTCTTCAGCTCTTTTCTTTTCATTTTTTGAGATAAGATCTCACTAAGCTTACAGGCAGGGCCCAAACATGCAGACTTCCTTCCGCAAACTCCCAGAGGACTGGAAGTAATTCCAGTGATTCTCAAACACTGTGCTTGAACACCCAAAATGTTCCTTCTGCACACTGACTAAATAAATGGCTATTACTTGAAAACTGGTAAAAGAAGAAAAGCTAATATGTTATTTCTGTGACTTAATAAGGCTAAGAGGCAACAATACTTTACACATACAGTATGTAAGTCTAAAGTACGGGCCAGGCATGGTGGCGCATGCCTGTTATCCCAGCACTCAGGAGGCTGAGGCAGGAGGATCAGTGCGAGTTCAAGACCAGCCTGGGCTACAAAAGTGAGCTCAAGACCAGCCTGAACTGCATAGCGAGACCCTGTCTCAAAAAGACAAAAACAAAAATAAATAAGTCTAAAGTACAAATTTGATTTCATGTTAAGCTGATTTAGAAGTCTACCTGAACTGTTTTCCACATACATTTCATACTTGTAACCAAGGTTGTTCAAAACTTTATTTCCTTAAAAACCTTAAATGTAAATTTGTTCTTGAACATACATTCGAGAGTAAACTGTAGTCCATGAAATTATTTTTGCGTTTAAAGCTAAATGTTATTTTGCTAACATAACTTCACACCATTTTTTTTTTTTTTTTGCAAAATGAAGACTGTTCACCTTTCCAAAACTTCACAGGTAGCTTCTTTAATTAGAACTGGCAAAGAAACAAATCATTCAGATTTCTGGTATGGTTATGAAATTTAAGACATTATAAATAAATCAAAGGTTTTTTGTTTTGCTTTTTTGTTTTTTGCAGCAGCAGGGATCAAACTTGGGACCTTGAGCTTGCCAGGTAGGTCAACATATGCCACTGAGCTATCTCCCTGGCCCAAAGTCAAAGTACCAATAAATACTTTTCAAGTACTTTTTGCAAAGTACCCAAAACCTTACATATACAGAATCTATGTTAAATAAACAAATTTTGCAAAAAGAAAAAGTTTTAACACTAGATCATTTTTAAATTAAGCTAAAATTTAATTCACCCTACTAAAAAATTCAAACAATTAAATTTATAGCTTGTGCTCAATCATAAATTTTGATAAGGGACTAGAATAACTCAGATAATTACCATTCAAAGATACTTTAAAATGTCACCTTCCCCAGAAGATTCAATCTCTCTTCCCCTACTATACCAAGTTAACAATAGTTCAATAACTAAGTTTTATATACAATAGCCTTACTGCTTTTTATCTACCCTTAACTTCCAATAAAAAATACTATGTAATAAAGTAAGTGATTAGAGGCAAATGTAGGATTTCACTTAATGAGGTGAAGTCCGTTAGGCCCAACAACATAACCATCTCTGGGGCCCCAGCACTCTTGACCTCTCATGGACATGCCTCCAGTACTTCCTTCTTTAATCCCATGAAGCATCTATTTCTCGCCTGTCATTATCAAATGGTTTTGTTCCTATCTTTAAAAATGAATAAGAGAGCAATCAAAAAGTAAAAGTAAAAAATAAAAGAGCACTTACTCCAAAACAAAACAACTCCTATGATATTGTATCCTTCTCTAGCAACTATCCCCACATTCCCATTTACCACAAAGCTCCCACAAAGAGTTAACTACATTCCTGGTGGAATGAGCTGGAAAAGTGCAGCCAGCGCATTCCACCAGGACTTCTGCCTCCTTCCATTCCTGTCAGCACCACTGATGGCTGCCTTTTTGGTAAAGCCACTAGTAAAGTACCAGTCTGTGCTTCATTGTTCAGCATTATATGATCTGACCGTTCTTTTTTTAAAAAAACTTTCCTTCGCTGGACTCTCAGGACTATCCTCCAATTTCTCCTTAACTTTTCTTGTGCTCTTTTTCTTTTGCTGGTTTCCCCTCACCTGCAAGGCCTTGAATGTTGAATAACTCAGGGCTCCATTTTTGGAACTCTTCCCCTTAGGAGATCTCCAGTCCAAACTCCTCCCTTAATTCCAAACTCAAACGTCTAATGACCCAGTAACGCTTGTCAAAGGGGTATGTATCTCAAGCTTCAGAAGTCCAAAATGAAACTCCTGACTTACCTACCCCCAAGATGCTTCCTCAGACACATTTTCATTTTGATAAATGGTGAGCTGATTCCTTCAGGCAAAAAATGCTTAGTTTTCAGGTTCCTGTCTCATCCCACCCACATTCAATCCAACAGCTGGCCATGCTGCCTTTATCTTCCAAACACACTCACTTTGTCCATTTGTCTCAACCACACTAAAACATCATTGGTCAAACTCACCATCATTATCCGTGTATATCTGTATTTGTGTATCTACCTGTTGGTAATGGGGATTAAATTTTCAGACAGGATGAAAGAAAGCACATACACACACACACACACACACACACACACACACACACACACACACACACTGGACATGTCATTCTCAATCTTAAATCAGGATCACAAAGTTAAAAAAAAATATATAGATTCACAGGCTCTCCTTAAATGTTCTGAATTCAGGGTTGGTGTATGGTTCAGTGGCATAAGCACTTGCCTGGCAAGCACAAGGTCTGGAGCTCATTCCCTAGTACCAGAAAAATAAAAAAATCTGAATTGAGTATAGCTGATATTCTGTTTGTTTTGTTTTTATAGATTCCACCAGAAGATTCTTATGGGCTGCCAGGATTAGAACCACTGATTCCCTTATTGTGCTCTACTCTCCTTTAGTACCTAGGAGAGTGGGTACTCAAATAGCCTAAAATTAGAATGGGTATTTCAGACTACATGATCCACACTTTCATTTCAAAGAAAAACGTAAGTCTAGCAAAGCATGGTGGCACATGCCTGTAATACCAGCAATTGGGAAGCTGAGGCAGGATGATTACTGCAAGTTCGAGAGCACCCTGGGCTCAAAGACAGTCCGAACTACATAGCAAGACCCTGTCTCAAAAAAAGAAAAAAAAAAGGACTAGATGATTAGCTAAAACCTTCTAAAACTAATGAGACAAAGCTCAACCTAAAACCCAGATTGGCAGCTCTCAATCCAGGAATGCTTCTATTAGACTGTATATAAATAAAAATAATAAAAATGCACAGCTCACAGGTGACATGACAGTGGTCATTTCATACCTGACTAGTAACCAAAGTGTCTAAATTCTGAAACACTGAATATTAACTTCTATTTGACTAAAAAAGTGGGCCACACTAGCTGACAAGACTTGGAGGTCAAGGTAATGGCAGGAAGGCTTCTCAGTAAAAAGATGAAAAATTTTAGTAAGTTCTTTACAGTATGTACAAAAGCCATTAAAATCATCCATTCTGTGGCTAAAATAATTTTAGTAGCAAAAATAAATAGGAAAAATAAGCCTTGCTTCATTATGTAATGAAGGACAAAATATCTTTACAAGCTTTCACAGCTTATAGAATTAACTGTGCGTTTTCAGTCTAATCATAACAAAAACTTAATTATAGATCAGATTCAGTAAATCACTCTATATCCCAAGACAACCAAACTTTATCCTAATTCTCAGTTAACCTTAAGACCAGACTCTTGCCACCAACAACAAAAAAACAACCTAGTATCCACAAGGCATTATAAAAGAGTTTGGGCTTATCTTGGTGTACAGGGATTTAAGCAAGAGCCTCCTATTAACACTAATGGGAGTTCTGAGGAGGAGGAGAATGCCCAGCACAGCACCTGTGAAAGCCTCCTCTACTGCACTAACTGCAACTACTGGGACTTCTCTCAGAAATGGGATAACAGGCCCAAATTCCTATGTCTCTAGAGCACAAAAATAATTCAAATAAATGGCACTAAGGAAGGTCACTAGTAAACACAAGATTTAAAAATATGTAAGAAAAAGATAAACTAAAAAAACTAATGAAGGGGCTGGGGAGATAGCTCCATGGTACAAGTGCCTGCTTGGCAAGTACAAGGGCGTGAGTTTGAACCCCAGTCTCGCAAAAAAAAAAAAAAAACAACTAATGAAAGTTAATAAAATAACATCAACATAACAGAGAATAGTGAATTATTACAGATGAAATATCTCATAAAAATAAGTTCAAGAGGATTAAAACATTTAATTTTTAAAAATCAAAGCACAACAAACACAACTACAATCAGAAGCTTATGTAAAGAAACACACACACACACACACACACACACACACACACTCTCTTCCCCTGCTGAAGCTATCCTAAGTATATTATAATCTTTGCTTTTAAACATAAGAAACTCCTGCTGCACTGATAGCCAAAAAAAATCACAGTACTTCTAGACAAATGGATAATGATCACAAGCTGCCAAGGACAACCAAAACTAACTACATAAAAATCACAGCACCTTATTGTGTTCCATCCTGCCTCCCCTCTCAATATAGCACTGCTGTACTCACCAGGCTGGAAAATGAGCAGGTGCCTTTCAGGCTATGGAAAAATCTCACACACACACACACACACACACACACACTCACACTCACACTCATCCTAAACACAAACACAAAGGGAATGATATTCTTTCACTTGAAGGGGCTATAGAAATACAAGGCTTCGCTACAGGCCTAAAAAATCTAGAGTAGGCCTTGCCGATCAAGTGAAGAAGCAGCCAAGGTTTACCCCAAATCCACATTTCAAAGACTAAAAGAATGAACAGTTATTTTAGTTAAAAGGCTCTGGCAACACTCCACTTCTTAAAAGGGAAAGAGAAATTAAGACTTTCCCTGTTTCCATCCCCAAAGAAAATTAGAATCTTTTTCTTTCTGACTACACAGGTTTAGTAACACAAATAAAGAATCCTGACTTAAGGCCTAAACACTAAAAATGGTTCTATAAAATTTACACGAAAAAAAAGTCTTCCAACATATGGATTCTTTATCATCACTGCTATCATTAATGAACATTTGCCTCTTTAATTTGTACTTTGAAATGTCAAAGAGAAACTGAAATAATTACAGTAAGGCTGGGAATTTTAACTTTTGAAACAAAAACCACGAGAAAACAGGAATCTGAAGCATAAAGCTTCAATCATGCTGGAAAGTAAGGAGGTCTTAAAACTTGAAAGTAAAAGCAATAGAGACCTCAAAAGAAGTTGTTTGCTTGATATTAATGCTAGTCTTTAAAACCAAAAATATGTTCTGTTACAGAAACTGAAATCAGGGCTTCCATTAACCTTGTTTGAAAAAAAAAAAAAAAATCCCATGAGCATGGATTTTTTTTCCCTAAGTCTCTTCATCAGAGCAGCATGGGGTCCCATTAGGCACCCTATTTTACTTCCACCTTATAAATAACGTTAGCTATTCGCTATTTCCATGGAAACCAAGTACAGAGAAACCCACTTAAATGAATACCGGTTAAAGGAATAAGTTATTTTAGAAAGGTTTCACCACTCCAGACAAACTCTACTATGGAATACTACAAAGTCGTCTTAAGCACAATTTTTAAAAATATTTTTTTCCTGTGGCGAGAGCTTATTAAAGGTCCAGTTAAATAAGTGTGCTCTTCGCAGTAAACATGCCAAACAACATGGTAACATTAAAGATACATTTTCATTGCAGTGCACAGGGGTTTCCACGCACAACTTTCATGGACTAGGCTTTCTTATGCATTAGGGTGGAATAATTACCCCATGGGTCTAATTTAAACTAATAAAACCACAGAAATTCAGGAATAGGGTTACCATCACCTTGTAGCAACTAGTAATGAGCAGGCCCTGAGACTGGAGACTGCTGGCACCTGTTTAACTCACTGGTCCAAGGTGGAGCAAACAAGGGAGCAAACAACTCCAGCTCCTAACTCTCATTACTAGGTCTAAAGTTAGCAGGTGGTCAAAAGTCCCTGTGCAGCAAACTACTTTACAAGTTATAACTCATGTTCCCACTACATTCAGATTAACAGAAACAGACTGTGTACATACATACATACACAAGTAGATAAAATGTGCAAAACAAGAGCCAATGATTTACAAAGTGACATGCAGCACCCTACAATTGCTACAAATAAGCATTAGTGATCTCCTGTTAGAAAAGTTACAGACAGGCATGTGTACAAAAAAATGCAACTTATTTTTAAGAACAATAATTTTTTTAAAAAAATTAATTTCTAAAGCCGGGCGTGGTGGCTCACGTCTGTAATCCCAGCACTCGGGAGGCTGAGGCAGGAGGATTGGTGCAAGTTCAAGACCAGCCTGGGCTACAAAAGTGAGCTCAAGGCCAGCCTGAACTGCATAGCGAGACCCTGTCTCAAAAAGAAAAAAAAAAATTAATTTCTAAAGACATATAGGAAGAAAATTCTCTCCTGGAGATAGAGCTCTTCATTAAATTAACAGTGGGTCAGACATCTTCAAAGGCTTAAAAGACAAATGAAAATTTTATTATCCTAAAAGGGATCACCACTGCGATTTGCAATGCATACAAGGAGTTAACACCCTTACATATTTTTTCTTCAATATATTGATACATCTATTTGCTGTGTTTCAAAATATAAAATTATTTTCTTAATATGTTATGCACACTATAGGTAAAGACTGTCAACAAGCTAAAAGGTACATGGGTTGTGTATTATCTACTCTACTTTTATGTATTTAAATTTCCATAAAAATAAATCTATTAAAATTCTATGAAGTTCGAAGACAATAATATGCAATGTATTAATTGTTGTATCTGTCCTTCTAGCCTGTTGTGAAATCGTCTCATTGCTATTTCTTTCTTGTTAATATCAATAAAAAAAATTTAAAAATAAAAGTCTATGAAGTTAAGACTTGCCAGATGTGGCATAGGCCTGCAATCTCAACACTTGGGAGGCTAAGGCAAGAGGCTTGGCATGTACAGCCAGCTTGGTTATAAAGTGAGTTCAGGGCCATTGTGAACTGCACAGTAAAACTATCAAAAAAAAAAAAAAAAAAACAGCATGCACTAAGGCTCTTACCTCAATTTTTTTTTTGTTTTGTTTTGTTTTGTTTTGTTTGCTTGTCTTTTTGAGACAGAGTCTCACTATGCAGCTCAGGCTGGCCTTAAGCTCACTTTTGTAGCCCAGGCTGGTCTCGAACTCACAGTGACCCTCCTGTCTCAGCCTCCCAAGTGCTGGGATTACAGGTGTGCGCCACCATGCCCAGCTCAAATATGTTTTTCTTTACACATAATTAAACAAAGGATAAAAGGTACAGTATAGAGCTTAGAAGCTACTAAATTTAAATCCAACATAGCTATTAACTCAACACATAACCACAGTTTCCAAGTTTCTTCCCAAACAATTACAGAAACCTGGAAAGGGTCTGCTACTTTGCAATTATTGACAAATGAAAGGTAAAAAGAGCAATACATAACCAGGTACAGTGGTACATGCTTGTAATACCAGCACTCAGGAGGATGAAGGAGAATTGCCCCACAGTTTGAAACCAGTCTGGGCTCCATACTGAGTTCAAGGCTAGCCTAGATGACATAGTGAGACCCTGCCTCAAAAAGCACCCCCAAAAGGATCAACACATAATAACAAGGCATTATATCTTATCTCTCATTTGACGAATCAAAGGAAGAAATTCTAGTCCTCTCCATTAATTAATAAAATACTTCCAGAATTAGCAGCATCAAAATGTTCATTTTCAAGTGAAAAAAAGTGTTCATTTTCTTCTCTGATTAGGACTACAAGGGCAAGGGCAATCTAAGATAAAGCTTATCTCAGTCAAGTAAGCCTTAATGCCTCTCTTGCCCTCTATCAGAAAATTTAGCAACTTCTTAGGTAAAAAGAACTTTTTCTATTCTCTCCTTTAGTCCAAACATAAAACATTTTACAAATATTCAGTTACTTTGCAAGTGTCTTTAAGCCATTTTATCCAAATCCTAGCTGAGGGTCCAATATTGGTGATAATAATTACAATGGTTTTTCATTTCTAAGATACAGAAATAGAACAGTGGCAGCTCTGGAGGAAGTGATGAACACAGGTAGGGGAGAGTGTACAAACAGAAAAGACGGTACACAAAACAGAGGCAGAAAAAGGCTACAGGGTTGGGGGACAAGTGAGCAAAGGCAGTGGCTCTCCTTAGTCACGTAATGCACGGGACAGGCTCCTGCAAACACCTTTTACAAATTACACTGGTTTTTAAAACTATATTAATTCTTTTTTTTTTTTTTTCTTTTAAATTAAGACTAGTTCTCACTATGCAGTTCAAGCAGGCCTTAAGCCCACTATATAGCCCAGGGTGGCCTCAAACTTGTGGTGATCCTCCTGTCTCATCCTCCCAAATGACAGGAGTCTGCCACCACACCCAGTACAAAATTTTATCAGTTCTTTAAGTCAACCCCAAAGATTTGTAGAGTCTATCTCTAGCCCATACATTATTAAAATGAAATACACTTCTACAATTTCCTAAATGCCATTCAACCAAGTGAAGCACAGGACTCATAGGTTAGTGCTGATGGTGGTATTATTATTATTATTATTATTATTATTATTATTATTATTATTATTATTATTATTATTATTATTATTATGGCCAGCTCAGCCTGCCCTGGGGGCAGGGCTGGCACAGCTTGTGGTGCTGGGGATTGAACTGCGATCCCTGCCACCACCTAAGTGTTCCTAAGCAAGCACTTTAGGCCACTGAACCATCCCACCAGCCCTGGTGGTAGTATTTGCTAGCATGTGCAAGACTTGGGTTCTATCCCCAGCACTGCAAACAAACAAAACATTTTATATCACAAATATATTTATTTTAGAACTATAAAACTTTATTTCTTGGCCAAACTATTATAAAATAACATTAGAATTTTTAATTAAAAAACTTTATGCTATCTAGTATGCTACAGTTTAATTTTTAAAATATGTGTTGAGCTGCAGTACAGCACTTCTTCAAAACAAACTTTTTGGAATTTCTGTTCACAAAGCTGCAACATTGTTATAGGAACACAGAGAAAATAAAATATAGTAAATACATCTTTCCTCTACTGATTCAAAGTTAAACACACACAATTTGTCAGACCCAATGACTAGCACTTCTAAAACCTACTCTACCTCAGACTTAACACTAAAGGACCTACTATGCAGAAACCGCCTTAGTATTCTGGCACTATTCTCAGTGGCTGGGAGGGGAAAAAAAGTTTATGTCATGGAAAGTTTGGCTAAATACAAAGTACCATGAAATATTTTAAAGGCTCTGTTAAAAGTAACATATGTATTTTTTTATTTCTCTCAGAAATATTACAGGGGGGCTGGAGAGATAGCTCAGGGGCATAAATGCCTGCCTGGCAAGTACAAAGCCCTGAGTTCGATCCCCAGTTCCAAAAAGGAAAGAAGAAGTACTTACACATAAGAACTCATTAGATGTACTTTTCTCATCTTAGCATCAGGGAGGGGATTTGTTGCTTGTTTATTCTTTTCCCATAAACTTTTAGTGGGACATAACAAAAACACTAGTAATAAGAGCAGATGTTGTTTATTATTATCTTAAGAAATCCTTACTTTACCTTTGTAAGTCTTGACCGCTCATGAATACATACATACTGTTGGCACTTTAAAAAAATCCTTTATCTTCATGTAAACCCTGTATCAGAGAGGCAGACACTGAAGTTAAAATGGCTAGCACAGTGATTGGCATGAGGTATGACAGAAGGAAGCTTAACTACCAATTCTAAGGTCACACATTCTACTTTTAAGTGGTTATACCAAATCTCCAACCTAGGGGTCAAGACCTCAAAGCCTAAGTTCTTTTCCCAGTGGGTACCATTTTTCTTAGTCCTTGAGATGGGAAGAGCAGAGCAGAAGAACTAAGATTAAATACTATTTTTTTAATTTTTTTTTCTTGTTTCAGAACTTTTGTTTATTCATTTTTATGGCCAGCTCAGCCTGCCCCGAGGGCAGGGCTGGTGCAGCATGTGGTGCCAGGGATCGAACCACGGTCCCTGAACCGCGGTCTCTTAATAAATAGTATTTTTGGGGCCCGGCAGGATGGCTCAGTGATCTAAAGCGCCTGCTTAGGAAAGCTTGGGCGGCTTCAGGGACCACGGTTCGATCCCCGGCACCACATGCTGCACCAGCCCTCCCTTCGGGGTGGGCTAAGCTGGCCATAAAAATGAGTGAATAAACAAACAAAGATTCTGAAACAAGAAAAAAATAAATAAATAAAAATTAAAAATTAAAAAAAAAAAAGTTGGGGAGATAACTCTGTGGCACAAGTGCCTGCCTGCCAAGTCCAAGGTCGTAAGTTCAAACCCCAGTGCCACAAAAAAGAAGTACTATCTATCTATCTATCTATCTACCTATTTGGTACTAGAGATTGAACCTGAACCCAGGGCCTCTGCACTGAGCTTCCCCCGTCACTTTTAAAATATGTTTTTATTTTCACACAATGTCTTACTACATAACTAAAATGCCAAGGCTGGGCAGAAGTCATCCAAATTCAAGTACTAGATTACAGGCATGTACTACCACACCCTGCCAAATCCCATTTATTTACTATTTACCATGTGTCCAACACTCCTACTAGTATATATGTTAACTTATTTATTCCTCATAACAACCTCAGAGGACAGTACTTCTATTTATTTACATTTTATAGATGAAGAAACTGAGGCACAGAGGGTCAACTGCTTTGGCCAGAGACACAGAGCTAATACATAGCACACAGACTGGCTCCAGCATTAATACACTTAACCACTCTACTCTACTGTGATACTAAAAACTTTCCTTCCAGTGAATTAAATGAATACAAAACTTACCATTTCACTGAATTATTACATTACACATTTAGATTAAGAGAACACTAGTAATGCTCTTCCAAGCATGTACACCAGATTCTTTACAGGCACACAGGATTATGTCCCTGGTGATTAGATCACTGCACTGCTCAGAAGAGGCACACTGTAAATCTGGTTAAAAGCCCCCACATTCCACCTCTATCCACACTCAAATCCACACTAACCATGCACTGCAAGAAACAGGCAATTCAAGAGAGTCCGAGCACAATCTTCCATAAAGTGATATTTCACTCAGGAAATATCCAATGGCGTATAGCAACCTTCCATCACCCCTTCTTTTTCTCAAGCACCATAAAACACCAAAAAGGACTGAATGAGTCTATGCTACTTAAAAATCATAACAAATGTCCAATGATAACCGCAAATTTAAGTGAGGGGGAAAAAATGCAAACTTCTTATAATTTTGTAACTTGTCCAAATCCTACATTTAAAAAGCACTAGGAAAGACTCAATTATTAGATTAGCTTCTTATTATAAATGTATCTTGAAAGGTTGGGAGGGGTTCATTTTTGACATAGCTTCCAAATATCCTAATACACACATTTAAAGCAAAAATCATTACTGCTGTATTATAAGTTTATGGGCTTTTTACCCTAATATCTACCATGATGACAATGTATTTAATTACACAAATAAAGACATTAAGCATGAATTGACTATCTGTATATTTACATGCAGTATACACGGAAAGCAAATATAAAGAACAAAACTGGACTAGGAGGGAGTACTAAGAACTTGACACAATGAAAACAGGAACTATTGCGGCTCCCTCCATTGACATCGTAAAGTTGCCACATTTTCTGGGCTCTCTTTTGAATTAATGTGGCATCTGTTCCAAGTACAGCATGCTAACATTTTACTAAAAGATATTTTCATCCTACATTTGTATCTGGTTTGCTTTTTATTTGAACTCCTGTTTTATTTCAGTGGTCATTATTTCTTTATACCAAATTGTCAATTTGGTATCCTTCATCTATCTCCCGAACACAAAAAAGGTGGAGAGGAATCATCAGCTCACAATCCTCTGACAGCAATAATTTCAAAACGTTCTGCATATAGATTAAATAAAATAAACAGCGCAAAGATTTTTGTAGGCTTTGTAGTATCAAGTTCTGATAAGTTAACGGCATCTGTTCTTTTCAGAAAAGGAATTCTCCTCTGAGGTGTTGGGGGTGGGGAAAGAGGTAAACAAAAACAATAAAAAATTTCCAGTTAACAAGTTTGGTCTCCCCAAAATGCTGATATCAGTAACCTGCACATATCCAACCCTAGCGAGTGAATTGTTTTTTAAGAAAACATCAAAAATGCTGCAGCAACAAGCCAAACACAAGCATTTGTACTTAACATGCATGCTGCATACTCCACAATGTTACGTCACATCAGCACAGAGAAGCCGCTTAGCAAGCTATCCTGCGTTCTACAAACTGCCCAACAACAACAAAAAAAGGCACTGCCATCTCTCTGAGAGAAGCAAACAGGGCAGGCAGCCTCTCCCCTTGGTCAACTCTGAAAAAACAAATAAGGCTTCTATTTCAGTCTTTTACCTCTTTCAAGGCCTTTACTCTCAATCTTTCAGCCCTGCACAGAAAGGCTGTTTCTTTAAAAACCGGAGAGCTACAAAAGATCACTCCATTGAAAAGCCCCACACCTTCTCCAACTGCCCTCCAGCTGTCCCCAAGTCTGCTCTTCTGCTGGAAGAAAGGTCTTTCTGGAGCCCTGGTCTCCAGGTGGGGGATGCACCCCAGGGCACACACTGTATGAAATTATTGCAACTTACATATTAACATTTCAACCTTTTAAAAATCTGGACCTTCTAGTCAATAACATATATAAAACACTGCTTCAGACTATTATACATTTACTGGTGATGATAACTTTAAAAAGGTTAAAGACTACAGGTCAAAATGACCAAGACTGGAATTTGAAAGTTACTGAAATTAGGCTTTGCCCTTAACTTACACAAATTCTTTTCCCTGCTTCAGTTTCAACATCCATGCTATTGACGGAGTTCTTTATACACTTGTAACAACATGATTAGGAGGAAGGCTAAGATACTCTGCAAGGACGGTCTGAGCCACTCAGGATGAAGAGCACATTTATGAATGCTACCAATGAGCAACACTCTTAAACTTGCCTGTGGAAACAGTGGTTCGACAAAGTTCAGTGCGGCTTGCTACACCCTGTCAGATCAAATTCTTAGAATTTTAAGCCTAGGCTTTAGCACTCCACTGAATGTGGGTCTAAAGAAGAACAAAGTACCACAGATGTAAGGAATATATTCTAGGATTAGAAAGGCTTTCTTTTTTAAACTTTTGTAATGAAAAACCTTTTATTATCTATTTAATAAAAATTTTCAATTTACATATTACAAAGATGAATAATTAACTTTAGCAACAAGTTAAAACTGTCAAAGTAACATCAAAAATGAGCAGCACTCAAAAATTTACCTTTTTAAAAAAATGCCTTTAAAATCAGTGGGTTATTAGTATGGTATTTAGTAGGAATTGAGTGAGTAGAGCTGGGGGCGGAGTGAGTTGTCAGCCAAGACTCCATGAAGATGTGAGGACCCGGATGAAATGTCAGCAGTCTCCACGCCCAATAAGCTGCTCAGGTTTGAGTTTCTATTAACTAAAATGTTATGAATATCAGTTTGGTTTTAAAACTATTTTGTAGGCCTGGCTGGCTGGCTCAGTGGTCTAAAGTGTCTGCAGGCGACTTCAGGGACCATGGTTTGATCCCCTGCCAGCCTGGGCTACAAAAGTGAGCTCAAGGCCAGCCTCAACTGCATAGTGAGACCCTGTCTCAAAAAGACAAATAAATAAATAAAAACTATTTTTTAACTGTTGAATGACTGCTTCTTAACAAGCAAACACAATACTTTTTTTAAAAAAAATTACCTTTAAGTACAACTGTTACCTTTATAAGTAGCTACCAAAATAAACTAGTTGAATGTAATTCTGAAATGATGCCTCTTAAATTGCTTGTACAGAATGGAAAAGTGTTGTTACTTCAAAATGGCTAACTTTTATTTTTTATTTTTTATTTTTTTGTGTCTTTTTGAGACAGGGTCTCCCTATGCAGTTCAGGCTGGCCTTGAGCTCACTTTTGTAGCCCAGGCTGGTCTCGAACTCACACCGATCCGCCTGCCTCAGCCTCCCAAGTGCTGGGATTACAGGCGTGCACCACCACGCCCGGCTAAAATGGCTAACTTTTAAAAAAACTTTTAACAGGAACAAGGATCACTAGCTAGGGCATGAGACACAACAGAACGTAAAATGTTTTTGCTCCATAGATACCCTAGTTTTCAATGCTACAAACAGCCCATAACAGTCATCTGAAAAAAGTAAACATTAAGATGGTATTTATAATTCCACTTACTTTTTAAATGTGCATGTATTGTACTTATTTTATTATTTTTTTTTATACTATAGATGACTCAGCCTGCTCTGGGGGTGGGGCTGGTGCAGCATGTGGTGCCGGGGATTGAACCACTGTCCCTGCGATTTCCTAAGCATGCCTAAGCGGGTGCTTTAGACTGCTGAGCCATCTCACTGGCCCTAAATGTGCATGCATTTTAAAAATACATAAATGGGGGCCCGGCAGGATGGCTCAGTGGTCTAAAGCACCTGCAGGTGGCTGCAGGGACCGTGGTTCAATCCCCGGCACCACATACTGTGCCAGCCCTGCCCTCAGGGCAGGCTGAGCTGGCCATAAAAATAAATAAATAAACAAAAATACATAAATGGGGGCTGGGGAGATAGCTCCGAGGCACAAGTGCCTGCTGGGCAAGTGCAAGGTCATGAGTTCGAACCCTGGTCCCACCAAAAAAAAATATAATAAATAAAAATAAAAAATAAAAATACATAAATGGATAGAAAAAGGTTAAAAACAGGGTGGAGTGTTATAACTTTAATTTACTGCTTTATACATAACTATATTGCTAGAATAATTTTCTTAACCAAAATATACTTTTCAGTATTTCTTAAAAGACACTTCTTTAATAAAAAAATAATAGGCTGTTGGCCAGGTAAGGTGACAAACCTATAATCCTAGCAGCCTAGGAGGCTGAGGCAGGAGAGTTACAAATTTGAGCCCAACCTGGACAACTTAGTGACTCAGTAAGACACTGCCTTAAAATAAAAAATTTAAAATGGGCTGGGGATATAGGACAGTGCAAAGGCACTCAATCGCCAGCACTGCCACCATAGAAAAAACAAAGAATTAGAGTGCAAATTACTTTTGCCCATTTAGAAAACTTATAAAATAATCTACCTATGCTAGTGTCTAACTTCCAGCCTCTAAGAAATACTTGTTAGACCCCATTCCGTGCTAGCATTGTGCCTGGCAATGGCACACACTGAGTGTGAAGACAGGCACTGTCCCAGTACCTTCAACTCCATTCTATTCCAATGCTTACTATTTCTAGAGTATGCCACCTAAGCCAACCAAAATCAGCATGAAAGTGTGTCAAAATGATGTAGTGTAACGGCAGTCATTTCAGAAAACTAAAAGCTTCTTCAAGGGCCAGCTAGATAGCTCAAAGGTCTAAAGTGTCTACTTAGGTAGACACATGAGCCCCAGGTTGATCCTTGGCCTGCTGTGCCGGCCCCACCCTCAGGGTGCACTGAGACAATGACTGAGACCGGGTGTGGTGATGTGCGTGTACAACATCGGCGCTTGGAAGGCTGAAAACATGAGGATCATTACGAGTCTGATCTACATAGTGAGACCCTATAGACGCTGTACTAAATACATCATCCTCCCAAAAAAAGAGTTCAGTAATTCACTTTCTAGGTTGCTATGGGAATTACATATTTTTTTTTTTTTTTACATAGTTTGTATAGCATTATAGACACTTAAAAATGAGGAATCAAGAACTACACCTGTCCAGATTGTACCATTTGTTACCTTTGGGATCCCAGAAAAACCTCCACTTCCTTAGCTGTAAAATGGAGGCAGGATATCAGTCAGCTCTCAGAATATTACTGTGAGGATAAACACGATCTCACATATAAAAAGACTTAGCACTTATACAATAAACAGTCAATGTTAAACTAGGGTTGTTATTAACCGCAGATAACCTTCAAGTACAAAAATTGTTCGTAAGTTGCCAGTTTATTTATGTCGTTTTTAAAAATAATTATTTTTACTAATGTGAACTTGTACATAAACACATAAAAAGTTAAGTATAAAAGCTCATGATTGGGGCTGGGGAGATAGCTCCGAGGCACAAGTGCCTGCTGGGCAAGTGCAAGGTCGTGAGTTCGAACCCTGGTCCCACTAAATAAATAAATAAATAAATAAATAAATAAATAAAAGTTCATGATTAAAACTTCTGAATATATCAGTCATTTATAATGTTTATTATACTCAAATGTATCAGCATATATTGTCAACAACAAGCTACTATATAAACATATCTAAACACTTCCAAGAATTTCTTTATTGGAGGCACAGTGGATCACTAGTTATTTGGTTTATTTCTATTCTAATTCAATATTCAATATTAGTAAATTAATATCATAAAGACAAGTAAATTCAAACATTTACTGCTTGGGCTAGCAGTATAGCTCAGTGGTAAAGCACCTGTCTGTCATGCATAAGGGTTTGATCCCTAGCACTGTAGCCATCAATAAATAAAGTCTATATATACTACTTTATTCTATTAAGTACATTCAGGAGTATCAGGTAATTCTTTTCATAGCATATTGAAGCAAGCCCTTGTTTATTTCTCACTTGGAAAACTTAGCCCCCCAAGAAACTGAATTTCCTGAGTGTGCATCTAAGTGACAGACTAGATATAAAGCCAGGTCTCTGATACCAACATAGCTGTCTGATCTATATTGGCCTGGAGCATTTTCATTAAAAGAGGAGAGTACCGGGTGTGGTGGCACACACCTGTAATCCCAGCACAAAGGATTGCCACGAGTTTGAGGCCAGACTAGATTATACAAGTGAGTTCAAGGCCAGCCTATACTACTCCCTCAAAAAAATTGGGGGCTATTCAACAATTCAGGTGTGTCAGCCAGGCATGGTGGCACATGCCTGTAATCCTACCACTTGGGAGGCTAAGGCAGGAGAATTACTTTCAGCTGAGGCCAGTGTAGGCTACACAGTGAGTTCATGGTCAGTTTGGGCTGCACAGTGAGACACTGTTACAAAACAAAAAAGCAAACCGAACAATTTAGGTGTCACAGGACTCCAGTGTACAAGAATGCACACTGCCAAGTTTTACTTTTCTTATTTCCAACTCTAGTATTTCATGAATTATATGTGTAAATATAACAATAAAGGGCCAAGGAGATAGCTCAGTAGAATAAGCGCTTGCCTGACAAGTGCAAGGTCCTGCGTTCAACTCCCAGTACCGCCAAAAAATAAGTAAAAATAACAATAACAATAAAATGTACAGAGAATTCAACCAAACCTAATTATTTTCTGTGTTGTCTAATTAATATCAAAGGCTACTTTTCTCTTTACATTAAGCCCTTTGTATTTAACTTCTTTGTAACAGCTGAATATATTTCATTTTAATATTGTCTTAAAAAGACAAATCATAGAAAATAAATAACTTATAGCAGGGCCTTGCAGGATGGCTCAGTAGTCTAAAGCGTCTGCTTAGGAAAGCTTAGGCGGCTGCAAGGACCGCGGTTCGATCCCCAGCACCACATGCTGCACCAGCCCTGCTCTCAGGGCAGGCTGAGCTGGCCATAAAAATAAACAAACAAACAAACAAAAGTTCTGAAACAAGAAAATAAATAAATAAATAAATAAATAAATAAATA
>PVJA010005347.1:11772-27755 GCA_004027025.1 Myocastor coypus | reverse complement strand
AAAAAAGTATATCAAACAGACTTAAATTCTCTAAAGACATTAAAGTCTAATACATAAGATAATAAACTGTGAATTACTATTATTAGAGAGAAAAATGTTAGCACTATTTATTATTACAGTAAATTGATGTCAATAAACAAGTACTTAAACACTACTAGGCATAATTTTCTTAAGTAAACACAGCAGTCACCAGCAAATAGTATTCAAAGAATATTCAAGAATTCCACAGCAGGGAAAAAGCCAGAATAGATACTAGCCAAGTAGGTTAAGAAAGACAACTCCCTGATTCTGTCTACATTCAGACCAATGAATATACATGGCAATGTAGGCTTTTATTTTTCAATATTCCTAGGCATCTTTTTTCCATCTCAAACAGCTAAAGGGGATCAGTAGTACAAATAAAAATATCCTGGAAGTTTAAGAGTCGAGAAGAGGAGGTCAGTATCCTAAATGTAAGGACCCAGCACTTTTCTTGAACCTAACATTTTAAACACAATTCATAGCTGACCTTATACTTTCATTCTGGGACTGCTAAGGGGGCTCCAATACATCCATGCTTTAACACTGTAGTGACAGACAGGCACACACTTCTATGCACAACAGGATTTTCCCAAAGTTATATATTCTGTGACATATATACATGTACTGTCACATATACTGTGAGATACACTGCACATATACTGGTGCAGCATTTTTCCTGAATCTTATTTTTATGAATCAACTAGTTCAGATATTCTACCAGGGAAAAACACTCTTGAACTTTTCTAAAGTCGAGTAAAGACATGTGGCACAATGGCATGGCAGTTCTGGTCAAAATTCTGCTACTGCCTTGTCTTACTTCGGGCAAGTATCACTTAGTGAAAAACTGAGGTGCAAGCAATCTTATGTACAGCCCAACATTCTAAGGAACTGCCATATCATATTGTCATAAGCCAAAAATGTCAAGGTTTTATTGGAACAGCCTGGTCTTCTGATCAAATTATAATTTTTGAAAAAGAAAAAAATGTAAAGCACAATATTTTTTTTATTTTTTTAAAAATCATTTATTTATTTATTTATTTATTTATTTATGTATGTATGTATGTATGTATGTGGTACAGGGTCTCACTAGGCAGCTCAGACTTGTAGTGATCCTCCTATTTCAGCCTCAACAATGCTGGAACCATAGGTGTGTGCCATCACACCCATTTTTGGTGGCCAGTACAGCACACCTGGGTTCCAGAGCCAACACAGCAGTCGGCATCAAACCTGGGTTCTTATGCTTGCCAGGAAGGTGTTTAGGACTGCTGAGCTATCTCCCCAAGCCCAAGCATGCTATTTTAGTAACAACTACTAATACTACTACTATACTAAAAATGTACTGAGCTCTTACTATATGCCAAGCAATGTGCCACACACTGTCAGATTCAAAGACTTAATCTACAACAACACTAGTTAAAAAGGAATCCTCAAAAGAAATTTAAAAGAATCTAAAAAACAAAAGTAAAAACAAATTACTGAAAAAAAAAAACTTACTTTTTCCTCTGCCTTTCATTCAGACAATTATCTCTGAGTACTAAATTTATACTGATATTTATTTTCAAGAATTTGTCTTCCAAGGCCAAGAATGTAGTTCAGCAACACAGCAACTCCCTGGCAAGTGTGAGGTGCTCAGTTCAATTCCTGGTACAGCCCCCACCCCCCCAAGAAAGTAACTGTCTTTAAATTAAAGGGTAAGGATATTCAACATGTTGGCAATTATCACAGAAGAATCACAGAACTCCGAACTTAAACATGAATGCCTAAAAGTAAAAGTTCTATCCAAATTTATTATTTATTTTTTCTTGTTTCAAAACTTTTATTTGTTTGTTTGTTTGTTTGTTTTTATGGCTGGCTCAGCCTGCCCTGAGGGCAGGGCTGGCGCAGCATGTGGTGCCGGGGATCGAACCATGGTCCCTGCAGCCACTTAAGCTTTCCTAAGTAGGTGCTTTAGACCACTGAGCCATCCTGCCAGGCCCATCTATCCAAATTTAACTCCTAAGTAACTCTCCCCTTTGGGAAAAGGGGTGGAAGAAGGAAGAAGAGCATATTTATCAGGCCCAACAACTGTAGACTTCTAATGTCTGCATTAGCAAGGAATGATGCTATAACTACAAAGTGAACTATTGAACCACACATAAAAATCACAACTGCAGTCAAATTTTGACTGTATATTATTTTACATGTGAATCTTATAGTGCACAGCTGACAGAAAACACAAACTAATCTACCAGAAATTAAAGTACTAGATGGCTTCTAAGCACTTGCTCTACAATTCCAGCAGCATAATAATCATGATATTATAAATCAAACTTTAGATAGTAGTAAGTTCTTAAAGGCCTGGGAAGCTCTGTATAAAATGGAGTAGACAAGAAGGCAAGGTTCTCAGTGCTATTGAAATCAACTACAGGCCCCAGCATGCAATGCTCTAATCTGAAGTTAAGCAAAAAGTGCAATGCATCCTGGGACTTGTAGTAAGTACACCACTTTATCACAGCAAGTTTCAAGAAAGTCTGAACTCTAGCACAATTTGACTAGATTATACTATCAAGATCTAGTCCATTTTAGAGCTACTGTGTTTCTTATCTGCTCTAGCACACAGCTGCTCTAGAACACACTGGAAAGGGCAGTGATTTTTTTTTTTTTTTTAGGGCAGTGATTAATAGTAAGATTTTCACATTAGAAAAACTTTGGATAGGACAGGATAAAAATACTTTTAAAGCCAAGAGATTTGATGTAATGAAACTATAATTTTTCAAATTTTTAAAGCTTAGTTGTATCAGTTTCAATACCAGGTCTCCTTTTAACAGTTAATCAAGGGCTGGGGAGATAGCTCCGAGGCACAAGTGCCTGCTGGGCAAGTGCAAGGTCGTGAGTTCGAACCCTGGTCCCACAAAACAGTTAATCAAGCTATGTTTAGAATTTTTCTTGACAAAAATTCCCATGAGCAAGCCAGGCATAGTGGTACATGCCTGTAACCCCAGCACTTGAGTGACTGAGGCAGGAAGATTGCTATAAGGTTCAAAGCCCACCTGGACTACCTAATGAGTTCAAGGCCAGCCTGTACTACATAGGGAGATCAAAATAAAAGAAGAAAAGAAAATTCTAACAAGTAAATATTTCCCATTCCCTAACATTATTCACTAGAAAATATGTTCTTACAGTAAGACATACATTAGCACCAAAAAAACCCTAAAGATTCTCTTCTGTCTAGTTCTTCAGTATTTACACCCTTCACTCTCCAAGCTTAATTACACACACACACACACACACACACACACACACACTTGTGGAAAGAACACTTACAGAAAAAAATTTCCATCCACAGGCCCCTTTCTCTCATTCAGCAACTTCCTCTGGAAACACAAGATTTTTAAGCTATTAATAACATGTCCAAACCCGAGCTGATAAGTTAGAGCTGTAATTTATGTACACTGAGTTCTTACACACACCTCTGTTTTCTGCAAGACTCTGAGAGGAGGCTGGGAAAGAACTAAGTGCAATCTGCATTAGGAGGCCTCACACAGGTGGTGGGTTATTTTCAGGCAACAGCACCTTCACAAACATGCTATGGAATATAGTCCAAGAAATTCCTAACAAGGAAAGATAAGCTGGCACACAAATTTAACACAATCCAGCTAAAAATCACCTGCAACACATGCTACTACATTTCACCAGAAAAGTGATAGGCTACTAAAGAATCCGAAGCTTCATCAATACAACATACTGTCCATAAGACCAGAGATAGCAGTTGCCATGGTTACTATCACCCACTTTTATCAGGAAATTATTGTCATTACCCATAAGTTCTGGGTACTTACTTAAAAAAAAAAAGCAGATTTGGGATCTGACTGTTAACTGAGTGAAAGAATCAACTACTGTTTGATTTGTAAGTGTGTCGCTTTAGAGATGCACATGGTTAACAATACTTGGATCTGCAGCAGAAAAAATCAATTCCTTTCTGCTGCTCCTGCTCTTCAAATACTGACAGTTTGTATTCTCAATGCAGCCAAAACAATAAAACAAAACCCATCTTTTTTGGCTTCTGTGTTTAAGTTATGTTTTTCCCTTAGGCCCATAAACCAAGTCAAGATAAAGCCCAGTTCAGCAACCCAGTAGGACTCACCCTCTTTCTAACTCCACCTTACCTGTCCACTTTCTTGTTTACTTTTATTTATTTTACTGTGCATTGTTTTGTTAAGGCAGGGTCTATGTTCTCCAGGCTGAACTCAAACACCTGGGCCCAACAGATTTTCCTACTTCTGCCTCCCAAGTAACTAGGATCACAGGCAAGTACCCCATACTAGTTTCTTATCTACTTTAAAAAGCAGAAAACATTTTCATGGTTGATTTCAACATAAGGGAAGGACAGTTTCTCTCATCTGTAGCTGGTCATGAATTCTTTTTATTTTTTTAAAAATGTAGGAGAGACTTGCAAAGTTTCAGAGGGGAAGAAGTGGCCCAGTATTCAAAATGCTATCCAAGAGTCTGGGGTAAGTTCCTTTAAAAGAAAAACCCCAAGGATGACTGAACCTCACTAATAATCTCTACAAGAAGAGAGTGCACCAGCACCCCAGTTTAAGATGAATTGGTAATCAAATAATAGTGGCTATTAAATGTTTACTCCACCTTCTCAAAAAAAAATATTCAAAAATTGAACATATGAATTTATAAGTGTTATATGAAAACCTCAAAAAGGAATGGCCAGATATATACACAAACATGCAAAGAAGAAAACATACTCTTTAAGAAATAATAATCTACAACAAATTTAAAACAGTGTTAACATATTACTGCTTAAAAAAATTCTAAAACAGCAAAAATACACAACTGGTAAAGTTAATGTGATGAAAATGTATTGCTATGCTCCTAAATAAAACCCTTAGGCCGAATAAAAAAGTCCACATACAAAAATTCCCAGGAAGTCAATATAAATTATGAATATTTCTCAGCACAAAATAATATGAAAATTCAAGCATGTTTCAAGAAATCAGTTCTGATTAAAAATGTAAAGGAATTCTGTCAAAGGTCAGAGACCTAAAACTTTAATTTCTTCCACAATCCTTAATAATGATTAAATTCAAAAGCCCTTAGCAATAACATGCTAAGAATACAAAATTTAAAAGCACATTAATATAACTTCATATTTCTTCACAAAAAGCTGTAGTATTCACTATGTATGGCATAAAAAGTTAGTATCACCTGAGGTTTCCTTTCTGTCTAAACAGTTAAATGTTTTTCTCACCCTTCACTGAAGCAAGTTTCTGTATTTTCTAATTGAGGCTATTTCCCAAAGTACAGTCACTTCTAAGATTTAAGATACAGATCTTTTGACATGGTCACAAACTCAAGGATTCTCAATTTACTGGGGTATTTGTTGTTGTTGTTGTTTTTAATTTTCTATTCCAAGTTTCTGAGCAAAGCCACAATTTAACTTTGGGGTTATTTTTATACAATAACATTTCAATGTACTCTAGATTTGAACAGTCATTTCCTCACACATCCTTCTAAAATAGAAAAACAAAAATGATATACACATGTACTTAATACTAACACATACATAGATGTGTTTGC
The DNA here is from genome assembly GCA_004027025.1 of Myocastor coypus. Taxonomy (NCBI): domain Eukaryota; kingdom Metazoa; phylum Chordata; class Mammalia; order Rodentia; family Myocastoridae; genus Myocastor; species Myocastor coypus. The sequence goes on along the minus strand of PVJA010005347.1, from coordinate 22,163 downwards.
TTCACCATAGAGCAAACTTGAAAGCTTTAGTCAGTAAGAATTTTTTCAGAAAGTTAGCAGAGTCAATCAAAACTTTAGCTCTGGCATCTGCTAACTTCATGCTAATAACAGCCTATACGATAGTCCAGGAACTTAAATATTCACTATACTTAAGCACTATCACATCAATGGAGAAAGTAGAAAAGCTTTAATAGTGGACATACATTTCACAAGATCTTCAAAAGGAAAAATGATCTTATTTGAATTATGGAAAACTGCCTAGGCAGCATTTTTTAAACAAAGCTTCAAAACTGTAACAAAGAGATTTTTGGTAACCATAGCAGTACTTAAAAAACAAAAATTCACAGTGTCCAGGGTATAATTCTAATGCAATAATGTTCCAACTGCTATGAAGTTAGCATTTTAAGACAGAAACTCTGTATTCATGTATTAATTGGTTGTCTATCTAAACAATTTAATATGTTCATAGGTCTGGCAATTCACAAAGAACATTCACATGTATTACCTAATCTGATTTTACTAAGAGAAAAGTACAATATTATGCCTACCAAAGACACAAAATTCAAAACAAGTTCATCAAATTTTCTATACATTTCTAAGAGTTTAAAACTGATATAAATTTTTACAAGTAACCATAATAGCTTAATATTTCCAATGATAATAAACTCACCTAACACTAACAGTTTCAAAGAGCCATGTGCTATAAATGCAATGGAGCTGTTAAAATAGTTACTTCATCTTTACGCAGTTACTAATAATGGACAGACATATCAGCAATGATCTATATCTACAGATATAACTCTACTTAGAGTTGAAAAATCTCAGTCCTTGGAGGCCAATCTAAATGTATTAACCAGATGTATTTATAAAGCTGGTGGCCTCAAGACTACCATAGATTGAGGGAGGGTCCTAAAATTTTCCCACATTAAGAACTCTCTGGCCAAACTTTCAACCACTGTATATCCTATGTGTATTAATATTACAGGGATGACCACAAAACTTAAAGGCTCACATCATACTAACTGCTTTAGTTCACTAAAATAGCCTATTTAAAAAAAAAAGTGTTCAATACCCCACCTGAGCAATAAAAACTCCTTTCTCAAAAGAAAATAATCCTAACAGCCTTCTACACCTAACCCAAGCACCCTTAAGCTATGCACAGTTTTTAAAAAATCTACTTTGCACAGTACCATAAGCAAGTAAAAAGCAAAAGTTTCAGTTTCGAAAAGTCAGTGTAATTTATTAATGTTATTTTTTAACACACTTACTCAAAATTCTTCTGCAACCTTGAGGTGCTAATCCTGTTCCTTAATTAAAGCTAAGTAGAGTTAGGTAAGTGGCAAGACCCTCAAAATTCAAAATTGTCCTTCAGCTTGTTGTAGCACCTCCTGCTGGATACCATTAGGAGATCTCCAGGTAAGTAGAAGGTAAGTATTTGTAGGCAGCTCCTCCCTGGTAACTGACTAGGAAGAAGGAGGGGCCCTTCAAAGCTAAAAGAAATAGTGCCCACTCATCACATACAACTGTTAAATTATGGTATAGATGAGTGTCTTTTTAATCTATTACTATTCCAGTTCCATAGAGACTTGCCTGGGTTTTAAATGCAACATCCATTATTATAAGCATTGCAGAACTATCTAAAAACTAAGTTACAACATCTTCAGAAGCACTCATGCAAAAGACTTTATATTATCATGGGCAGCAGAGCAATGCTAGTTAAACTGCAAATACACTATGTTATCTAAAGCAAAAGTCTGATATAAAAAGAAAAACAGTACCTGAAATATTAATATTTGTGTTTTGAGAATGAAGAACATAATACTGTTTTTCACTTAAGGATAGTTGGACATCTACAAAAGTTTTAATTAAGCACTACATTTTAAAAATAAGTATAAGTGTAAATTACACACAAAAATTTCCTTTTTGCCCTCAAAGGATAACTCTTGAGATATTAAAATGCATTCTTCAGACATTTTAGATGTCTCCTAATAAGCCAGTATTCAGCCCACAGCACAGATTCCACTCACAAATGCAGACTTAAGAAGAGAGCAACAAGGAACTTACCGAAATTACCATGAATAATAGTATTTCCAGTAAAAATGTAGTAATGGTTTCCTACAAGGCTGTAAACCAAGTAAATTGTGAAACTTTGAAAGAAAAAGAGGGGCTAGCTTTCAAAAACTGAAGGAAAAGCTGACCTATTTATCTCTCCTGCCCAAACGTGAGTGCACACCACATGTAAACAAACAGCATAAGCACTGGAAAGTATGCTTACGCATCTCAGCCTGGTTCAGTCCCCTCTGCCTCCATAAAGCTGCAGATGTTGACCGTGATGAGTGGCCTCTCTAAAAGGCCAGATCCCAGCTCCCTGCCGTCAGCAGCCCCTTATAAAGTACGCCTGTTAAAAAGCCTTCCTTCCTAGAGTGCACAACTGTTAAAAAAAAAAAAAAAAAAAAAAAAAACTCTCATCAGCCCAAATTAATCTGATTCTAATATTCAGCTATCAATTATTAATAGACAAATATTCTTCCCTCTCTAACTTCCCCAAGCATCTACATTCCTGACACCTAACGTTCAGGAAAATGCACGAACTCGCACCCCAGCTATGGGCCAAATCTCTGAAATCCAAACACAGCCACAAAGTTCACTGTCAAGGCCGGAGCCGAGGCCCACACACGTCCGGACCTTCACTCCATTTGAAATTCTAGAAATCCATACTCCCAGAGACATCATTTAAAAACAACACAATGTGGACGTGCAGTGTGAGAACCTCTACTTCAAGACCTAAACAAAGAATATTTCAACATATGACCGGAATATGATGACACCAGATTCACCAATGAAAACAAAACCTGCCTACCATTAGCAGTCCTACCCTCCCCTCAACAACTCAACTACTTAGAAATCACTCTCGGCACATCTACACCCACAACCGGCGTGTGGCCTCCTCCCGGGGTGCAAGCCACAGACAAAGTTGAAAAGCAGACATTCTCCGCCCGATGCCCAATCTCGAGACCAACCCCTCCCGTGCCAGGGCCACCTTGCTGCTGCTACCCACCATCGCGAACGTGGTCAGAGGAAAGAAGAGAGAGAGGAGAGAGAGAGGCAGAGAAATCCTAACAGCACCGCTCAGCAGAATAAAGAGCCCCGAGAGCGAGGATGACGAGAAGTGTTGGGAACTGCGTGCACGGCGGGGCTGGACCAAACGGAAAGAGTCCCACTTCGCGCGCCCCTCCCCCCGGCGGGGGCGCGGGCGGGGGAGGGGCGGCCGCGGCCCCTTTCGGAGCGGCCTGGGCGCCCCCGGCCCGCACTGGGGTCCCGGGGCGCCCCGGGGGCTGCGGGAGGTGGAGGCGACTGCGGGAGGGCCGGCCCCGGGGTGAGGGGTGCAGGCAGACTCTCCGGAATAACAAGTTGCAGAAGAAGAAGAAGAATAAGCGGAATTTCCCCAACGCTGCTCCGGCCACCCAAGACAAATGCACCAACACACACACACACACACACACACACACACACACACACACACACACACTTGGGCCCGGCGGGCGTCAGCAGCCGCAGCTTTTTTTTTTTTTTTTTTTAGACCAGATCCCTCAGTCATCAAACGAGATGGTATTCCCAAAAACAAATTTTTTAATTAAATAAATAACCATAATAAAAACTTCCCCCCAACAGCATCCCAGGGTGTATGTTAGGGGGAGGTGGAAGAGCCAAACGACCGGCCCTGGGCCGAAAGGGAGCCCGATTGGGGAGGGGGGCAACGCAGGCCCCCGCCCCCCCCCCGCCGGGACAATGTGTCACCCCCTCCCCGCCACCCCCGGCGCGCTGCCTCTGTCACCCGCTCCGGCCCCGCACTCAGCAGCGCCCAGGCTCCCGAGGCTGCTCATAAACTTACTTCCAATCTATCCTGGGGAGGGGTGCAGGGCAGAGGGGCGGAAGGGGGGAGACCAGGTTTTCCCATTGTCTTTTTTTCGGGGGGGTGGGGGGGAAGAGAGGAGGAATAGGAAGGGCACGCAGGGGGGCGCCCCGAAGGGGAAGTTATTGCTCAAATCTCAAGTTGACTGCGGGGTCCTGGCGAGAACACCCCCCTTTCCCTCCTCCCTCCCACACACCCCTCCCCTCCCCCTCCCTCCCCCATCACAAACTCCGAGCAGGCAGCCCCTGATCCTCCCAGAGACAAACACCAGAGACAAGACAGAGGGAGAGAGGGAGAGAGAGGGAGAGGAGAGGAGAGGGGGAAGGGGAGGGAGGGGAATAGAGCTACTCAAGAAAAAAAGAGAGTGAGAAGGGAGAATGGAAAAGCTGGGATACTGCACCCTCCTGCTGCTGGCTGGCTGTCCCCCCTGGCAGCTGGAGGCAGGAACTCTGAGCAGGAGAAGCAGGAGGAGGAGGAGGAGGGAACTCTTCTTCATGGGGAGGGAGGGAGGGAAGACGCCGGGGCTGCTGCCGCTTCTGCTGCTGCTCTGGGCCTCTCGCACTTTTTAGATATTAGTGTGTTAAGATGGTAGGTTGTTCCCTGCTCCCTCCTCCTCCTCCTCCTCCTCCTCGTCCTCCTCCTCCTCCTCTCGCTCTCCCTCTCTCACTCACTCACTCACTCTCTCTCCCTCTCTCTCTCTGGGCTGTTTCTTTCCTCCTCTTCCCCAGGCAAGGGGGGGTGGGGAGGAGGGGTGGGGGGAGGAACTGGAGCCTCCTCCTCCTCCAGGAGACACACACTCAGGCCCCGGGCCGGAGCGGGGGGTGGGGATCAGAGCAGCAGGAAAGAAACTGTGGGAGACAAACAAGCCCAACTCTTCATCCTCCTCCTCCTCCTCCTCCACCTCCTCCTCCTCCTCCTCAGCAGCAGCGGCGAACACCACCAGCCCATTCACCACCCGGCCCCGGGCCGCAGCACCTCCGCCGCCTCAGCCCGGGGATCCCTCCGCCCAGGCCCAGACACACTCGCCCGCGCGGGAGCCCGCCGCGCGGCCCCGCCGGCCCCGCCGCCGTGCGCGCCCCCGCCGCTCCCGAGAGCCGGGCGAGAGGGACTGGGGAAGCGGGGACGCGGGAGTGGGGGGGAGAGGAGGCGCCGGGGGGAAAGGGGCACGGCGGGGCGGGAGGGGGCCGCCGTGCCGAGTTGTACGGCGGCCGGCCCGGGCCTCCCCGCGCTGCTCCCGGGACGCGCGGGCGTCCTTGCCCACCTCAGGGGCACGGGGCGGCGGCAGGGGTGGAGGAGGGTGGCGGCGGGGGCCCGCGGCGGCGCTCGGGCGGGCGGACTACTTGACGTGTCGGTGCGGCGAATTTATTTCACTTTGCCTAAGGAACGGGGTGTGCTGCGGCCCCCATTGCCTAGGGAAAAAACCCGGATGTAAAGTGAGTGAAACTAAACTAGAGTGAAGTAGGGCAGTAGCAGCCAAACTCCAGTGCAGCGGCGGCGGCGGCGGCAGTGATGGGGCCGAGCACTGAGCGGCGGCCAAACTCCGGGGCCGCCGCAATTCTGGGCCCGTGCAGCGCCGCAGCTCGGCTCCCGTGCAGCCGCAGCCAAAGCGTGGCCGGAGCCCGCTGCGCCACCCCCCCAACTCCGTGGCCCGAGCCCGACTCCCCCCCACACACACCTCCGGCGGGAGCTGCAAAGGGGCTTCGGAGCGGCCCCAACTCCCTCCAATGCAACAGCAGTTGGAAGGGGTAAAAACAAGCGGCAAGGGCCGGAGCGAGGAGCAGCGATGGGGAAGCACTGCAATGAGGGAGCCCGGTCCAGGCAACAGGAGAAAGATGCAAGCTCAAGTCGAATGCAACACGCAATCCCCGGCCGCGCTCGCTCGCTCGCCCGCTCCCTCCCCTCGCCACCCCGCCCCCTTTCCAAATAACTACCCTTGAACCACTTTATTAGCCGCACTTAGTCCACATTCGCTTCGGGGAGGGGCAGGGGACGGGGATCTTCGCGCACCTTAATTTATTGCTGCTTTCTGCCCCCCTCTCCATGTTTTTTATTCCTAAGTTCTTTTGTTCTAAGGGGGATGATGGCATTTACTTTTCTGCTTTGTGTAGCAGGGCAATCACTGGGAATCGGCCACGTATAATCCGGCGGTTTGTCGTATTTTATTAGTGAAAGTATTTTATGCCTATTCTACCTAGGAGGACTGTAACATGGAGAACTGCAGGGAGAGGAAAACAAAATCTGAAGAATTCTTGTTTTGAGAGATTTCTTGGCGGGGCGGGGAGGATCTTTTTTTTTTGGAGGGGGTTTATTTAGATTTTTTTAATCGATACTTTTCAACTTAAAGCTTAACGTGTTCGTGCGGATGTATTACTGGATTCTAAAATAACTATAATTTTTTTTTTAAAGTCAAAAATCCTAGATCTAAAAAAAAATACCATCTGGACAGTGATATTATCTGTTCTGTGCAGCACGCTGGACTTCACATAGTGTTGGCCTTCGAATGTTAAATAACAATAAGCCCCAACCTCAACTGAATACAAATGGGGGGTGGGGGGCTTGTTTTTAAGGCTCAGCACTTTTGTAGCATCTGCCACTACGCATTTTCCAGGCATTGATTAGCCATGCAACTCCCATAGGCATGGAGTCCAGTTTTTGCAGATAAAGAGCAACAGTGGTGAGATGATTTTCCCAAAGTCAAAGTGAGTCATTGGCAGGACCAGAAATAGCCTTAGACTTGACTCGTTCCTAGTCCCATCTTTTCCATTAAATACTATTCCCTCCAAGAACTACAGTAGTGTTTTTTGTTTTTTTTTTAATAAATACACATTGTTTACCTTATGTGTTTTCACTAGAGGAGCTTTGAGATCACCAAATATAAGGGTATTTCTTACTTTTGTCATCTGCAAAATTAAGTTTAGCTTTTCCAGAGAAAAGAATTTTTTAAAAAAAGTCTGGTTAAAGTTTTTTAAAAAGCATAGACTTTATTTAACGTGTGTAGGCCATTTAGTAGTCTGAGCTTTATGTTAAAATTTTTAGAGCAGAGAAAGTGGGTAAGAGTTTGAGAGTGAAAATGAAAATTCCGGTAAATGATTCAGGAGGCCGGGTGAACTCATAAAGTGAAACTAAACCTGCAATATAGTGGAGATGAGTGTTGGGACAGGTGGGTAATAAGACCCAGCTCGGCTGCTCAGAGGGAACCACTGTGTTTCGCACAGTAAGGGACCAGGCCCTAAGCTAATGCTGTGCTGTCAGGACACTGCAGGCTGTAACCATTTTTTCAGAGGAGGACTCCCTTAGTGTTTTTCCCTAAAAAAACATTTAAATACAAAAATTCTTAAAGAAATTTAAAACATTTTTAGAATTTTATAGCATATATATATATATATATATATATATATATATATATCCAGAAGCTCAAATTGTTTGTGATAGAACAGATCAGCAAACTTCTTTTTATTTATTATTTATTTATTTGCTTACTGCAGCACTGGGGGTCAAAGTCGAGATCTTAGCTTGTCAGGCAGGCACTTTAACCACTCCACTATGTCCCCAGCCCTCTAGCAAACTTTTTTTCTTTTTTTTTTTTTTTTTTTTTGCAGGACCAGGGTTCGAACTCATGACCTTGCACTTGCCAGGCAGGCATTTGTGCCACGGAGCTATCTCTCCAGCCCCTCTAGCAAACTTTCTATAAAAGCTCAGATAGGAAATATCTTAAGTTTCTCTGCCCATATCTCCATCACAACTTCTCAACTCTGTTGTATTCTTGAAATACAAAAGCATGTAAAGACAATATGTAACCCGATATGCCTGTGTTCTAATAAAAAATTTTTTAAGAACTTTTTATTTTTTTTTTTTTTTCTTCTTTCAGAACTTTTGTTTATTCACTCATTTTTATGGCCAGCTCAGCCCACCCGAGGGCAGGGCTGGAGCAGCATGTAGTGCCAGGGATCGAACCGCAGGCCCTGCAGCTGCCCAAGCTTTCCCAAGCAGGCGCTTTAGACCACTGAGCCATCCTGCCAGGCCCCTCTAATAAAATTTTTTGTTTGTGGACCTTAATACTTGAATTCATATACTTTCATGCATTAAGGAATGTTAGTTTTTTCTTTTTTTTTCTTTTTTTAAGTTTGGGAGGCCTCACAAAACCAGGTGGTAGATAGGATTGGGCCCAAAAGGCTGCCTTTTGTCAGTCCCTCTTGTAGAAGACTGAAGCTGAGTAGCCACCAGACTTCTTCAGCCCACATCTGTACTTGGTACAGCAGTCAGTATCATGCAGCTGGGTAAGCTGGTGCCCACCCCTAATGTAGCATTCTGGGACACTGAGGGATGCGAATCACAAGTATAGGCTCAGGGAGTTAGCTCAGCAGCTTAAGTGTCTGCCTGGCAAGCACAAGGTCCTGAGTTCAATCCCCAGTATAGAAAATAATAATAATAAAGAGGACCTGGGATGTAGCTCTGTATGAAGGTCCTTGATCAATATCCAGTACCCGTAAGAAATAAGTTAAGCAAAGTCATATTTTGAATACTTGAAGGCATTTTAGCTATAACAGTTAACATTCCAATAACTACCAAAATTTATAGAAAAAAATACTCTAGCGTATGACTCCTTGGTAGACCACATTTCCATTTCTGCGCTCTTCCTCACTGAGGCTGAAAGAGAGTAGGACTTGTACAGATCTGGACTCTGTCGTAAAACCCATCTCTGTTTCTCAGCCAAGGCACTCTGGCCAAGCTAACTATACTTCTCAGAGCCCAGTTTTCCTCTTTTGTAAAAAATAGGTATTCAGGACAGAGGTGTAGCTGAGTAGAAGAAAGTATGCCTAAATGTCTTAGACCCTGGCTTCAACGTGTAGCACCATCCCACCCACCCCCCAAAAAAGTGCAGGCTTCACAGTGCCATTGTGGGAATAGAGGGAAAGAATTCACATTGCTAGGTGTAGTGGCACACACTGAAAACCCTGTACTCAGGAGGCTGAGACAGCAGGGTTGCAATTTCAAGAACAGCCTGAAAGGCTGCAGAGATAGCTCAGCCATCTAAGTGCCTGCCTAGGTAAACGCCAAGGACCCAGGTTTGATCTCCAGTGCCACATGAGGTGCTGGCCCTGCCCCTGCTATGCCTTTCTGGCCACCAGGACCTAGCTTGGTGGCTCATACCTGTGATCCCAGTGCTGGAGATGCTGCGGCAGGAGGATCACTATAAGTCATAGCTGCATAGCAAGACCCTGTACAAAACACAGAAACAATAAAAAATTAATAAAATAGACGTGCATGATATAAAGTACAGATAAAGAAATTTCTAAATGTTACTCTTAAGGTTTGTAGTAGCACAGCGCACATTTACTTGGGCTATGAAGGTATTTTTGTTCACCTACACCATCTCTGATGTTCTGGAACCAGACAGTATTTCAAACGAAGTGATTGAGCCCTCCCCTTAGGAAGGCCCCATGGACAGTTCCCTCCTCCAAGCTGGCCCCTTCCCCTTTCACACAGTCTGGCCCCTGTTCTCAGCTCCAGTCTGGAGAGTAACCCCATTATCTTTTAAAAGGTCAGCGGAAAGAAGACAGAAGACAGTGAGCTCCGTCTGAAAACCTGAGGGGCTGCGTGCTTAGTGAGGCAGGGAGGGAGCTCCCGGGCTTCATCAGGAGCACCTGGCTGGCACCAGCCACGCTCTCCCAGACATAGCCGGGGCACATGGAAGTGATTTCTAAAGAATTATGACAGAAATTCCCCAGTGGTGAGCGCAAGTTGAGTGGTGGTTCTTCTTCCCCGCTGTCTCAGTAGTTTCTGATCTTTCTGAACATCTTCACTTTGCCTTCCATCCGCATTTAGGGGGAGTCAGGATCGCCATTGGAAGAGGGTCAGGCAGAACTAGTATATGAATAAATATTCATGGATACCTAGTTGGCTGAAGAATGCCTTCAATTTTATTATTTTACCATAATCTCAAAAATTAATATAATTTTAAACTATTACATGTGTGCATGTGTTTAATAGAATTAACAAGACCCATGCTTCTCAAGCTGGGAACTATGGACATTTTGGGGGCAGGTACTCTGTCTCATCACTGTTTTAGAGGACCTTTAGCAGCATTCTCCACCTGCACTCACTGACTGCCAGGGACAGCTCTCCCACAGTTGTGATAACCAAAAGCGTCTCCAGCTAGTCTAAGTGTTCCCTGTGTGTAGGGGTGGGACAGGGATAGAGTGCTCAGGGTAAGGAATATAGAAATGTAGCTAGGGTGAAGTTGAGAAATAGAGTGGGAGGAGGAGTCAGGAATCACTAAACTAGCCAGGTGTAGTGGGACAGTCCTGTAATACCAGCATCCCAGGAGGCTGAGGTAGGAGGACCACTGCAAATATGAGGCCAGGCTGGGCTACAAAGTGAGTTCAAGGCCAACTTGTATAACTACATAGTGAGACCCTGTCTCAAAAAGCAGAAAGAAAGAAAGAAAGAAAGAAAGAAAGAAAGAAAGAAAGAAAGA
>PVJA010005347.1:0-11672 GCA_004027025.1 Myocastor coypus | reverse complement strand
CCTGCACTCACTTTTGTAGCCCAGGCTGGTCTCGAACTCGCACCAATCCTCCTGCCTCAGCCTCCCAAGTGCTGGGATTACAGGCGTGAGCCACCACGCCCGGCTACGCCCGGCTTTTTATTACTGAGTTTTCTTTTTTTTTTTTAATTTTTTATTTATTATTTTTATTCTTGTTTCAGAACCTTTGTTTGTTTATTCACTCATTTTTATGGCCGGCTCAGCCCATCCCAAGGTCAGGGCTGGCACAGCATGTGGTGCCGGGGATCGAACCGCAGTCCCTGAAGCCGCCCAAGCTTCCCCAAGCAGGGGCTCCAGACCACTGAGCCATCCTGCCGGGCCCCGAGTTTTCTTTTTCTTTTTCTTTCTTTTTTTCTGACGGGACCAGTGTCCAAACTCACAACCTTGCACTTGCCAGGAAGGCATTTGTGCCATGGAGGTATCTCCCCAGCCCCTGATGCTATTATTAAAAATTAAAATCAGAGTTGTAGAACCGTCTGCCTTACAGCTCCTAGACTCCTAAAAGTATCACAGGGAGATCTTCCAAGACTAGGGATGTTGAAAGAATTTTATCACCTCGTTATTCACCCCTTTGGTATATCTATTATCAGCATAAATAAATTATACTCTAGGCCTGAGTAAAGGCATTATCTAGTAGAAGATGTTACCAGATTTGAAATTCAAGAGCTTGAGCTTTGGTCTGAGTTGTGCGAATGTCTAAATAATCATTTTATCTCTCTGGGCCTATTTCCATGTCTAGAGCAGAAGAAGCAGTAATATTTAATCCACTGCTTATATTATGGTAGTCTAAACACTCATAAAAAGTAGAAGACACTTAGGAGGCTGAGGCAGGAAGATTACTGCAAATTTGAGACTAGCCTGGGCTACAAAGTGAACTCAAGGGCAGCTTGAACTGCACAGTGAGATGCTATCTCAGAAAGAAAAAAAAGCCGGGGGTGGTGGCGCAAGCCTGTAATCCCAGCACTTGGGAGGCTGAGGCAGGAGGATCGGTGTGAGTTCGAGACCAGCCTGGGCTACAAAAGTGAGCTCAAGGCCAGCCTGAACTGCGCACTGAGACCCTGTCTCAAAAAGAAAAAGAAAAAGAAAAAAAAAGTAGAAGCACTGTTTTCTTTTTTATGTATTTGGTACAGGGTCTCACTATGCAGTTTGGAATCATAGTGATCCTCCTATTTTCAGCCTTCTCAGTGCTGGAATTATAGGCATGTGCCCCCATGCCCAGACTAGGATTTATTTTTTTTTATTTTATTTTTTTTTTTTTTGTCTTTTTGAGACAGGGTCTCGCTATGCAGTTGAGGCTGGCCTTGAGCTCACTTTTGTAGCCCAGGCTGGTCTCGAACTTGCACCAATCCTCCTGCCTCAGCCTCCCAAGTGCTGGGATTACAGGCATGAGCCACCATGCCCGGCTTAGGATTTATTTTTGATGAAGAACACTATATTCAGGGGCCCGGCAGGATGGCTCAGTGGTCTAAAGTGCCTGCTTAGGAAAGCTTAGGCGGCTGCAGGGACCGCAGTTCAATCCCCAGCACCACATGCTGCACCAGCCCTGCCCTCAGGGAAGGCTGAGCCAGCCATAAATATAAATAAATAAACAAACAAACAAAAGTTCTGAAACAAGAATAAAATAAAATAAAATAATTCTTAAAAAAAAAAAAAACACTATATTCAGGGGCTGGGGAGATAGCTCCATGGCACAAGTGCCTGCCTGACAAGACCAAGGTCATGAGTTTGAACCCCAGTCCAAAAAAAAAAAAAAAAACCAAAAAACACTGTATTCATATACTCCCGTGTTAACCTCGGACAAAACACACTAGGCTAAGCTATAGTTTCTTTTTGTACAAATATGCAGAAATAATCATATAACGTTAGAGGATGTTAAATGAGATAGATAGCATTGAAAATGCTTGATAAATGTTATCTTGGTCTTTTGGTAAATTATATCACATTGCACAAATATATATCATTTTAATATTATTGTTTCTCTTCTTTTAGACTTTGACAAATGGATTAGTGTGTTACACACATGTATTTTTTTTTTCTTTGGTTTTTTTTTTTTTTTTTCAGTACTGGGGATCAAACTCAGGACCTTATGCTTGCCAGGCAGGTGCTTATACTGCTGAGCTATCTCCCCGGCACACACATGTATTTTTATGACAATCTTACACCCCCAATTCCAACTGAGTACAAGTAGCATTACATGGTAGTATGCAGCCTTCTGCCTCCCAGATTAAATCAGCTGGGGAATGAGTCGGCTTGCAGTAACATGAAGCTCTCTTCCCCTCATTGAAAAAATGTTCTACTAAGTCGATCACATCCTCTGTCTCATTCATACACAGTGCGAGAGTCAGTCATAGCACACCCAGCAAATACTTTTGTCTAATCCTGAACATTTATATCTAACCAGCTGCTATTGCCAAATTCACCTTGCCCCAGCGTTAGCAAATTTCTTCACAGTCTCCCAGTAGGGTGTCCAGAGTGTTTTCCAAGTTAACACATAAATCAAGGGGCCCAGGGGTATCTTTTACATAAACATTTACATTGAAGTGTAGTGTTCATAAGGAGCTGCTCACAAATCACAGTTGTATATTTTGGTAATTTTTCACAAAGCAAACATACATATGAGCCAAGTGTAGTGGTACACACCTGTAATCCCAACTCTTAGGGAGGCTGAGGCAGGAGGATCATAAATTTGTGTTCAGCCTGGGTGATTTAGTGAGACCCTGTCACAAAATAAAAAGGCAAGGGATAGAAAGGGTAGAGAGCTGGGTGTGGGGGCTCACACTTGTAACCCCAGCCCTCAGGGGGCAGAGGCAGGAGAATCATATGACCTGTCTGGGCTACAAAGTGAGCTCAAGACCAGCCTGAACTGCATAGACAGACCCTGTTGCAAAAAGATGAAAGAAAGAAAGGAGGAGACAGACAGACACACAGACACACAGACACACAGACAGAAGAGCAAGCAAGCACAGGGTGGAGCCCAGTGGTAGGATGGACCTGGTTCACTTCCCAGCACACCTCCCCCCACAAAAAAACACCACATCTATTTACTCACCAAGAGTTTTTTGTTATGGTGATGGGCTCTCTCTCTCTCTCTCTCTCTCTCTCTCTCTTTTTGTCTTTTTGAGACAGTGTCTCGCTATGCAGTTCAGGCTGGCCTTGAGCTCACTTTTGTAGCCTAGGCTGGTCTCGAACTCATATTGATCCTCCTGTCTCAGCCTCCCGAGTGCTGGGATTACAGGCGTGAGCCACCACGCCCAGCTCTCTCTCCTTTTTGAGACAGGATCTTCATATGCAGTTCATTTTTTTTTTTTTTTTTTTTTTTGTCTTTTTGAGACAGGGTCTCGCTATGCAGTTCAGGCTGGCCTTGAGCTCACTTTTGCAGCCCAGGCTGGTCTCAAACTTGCACTGATCCTTCTGCCTCAGCCTCCCAAGTACTGAGATTAGAGGCGTGTGCCACCACACCTGGCCATATGCAATTCAAGCTGAACTTGAGCTCACTTTATAGCCAGGCTGGTCTCCAAATTACAACAATCCTCCTGCCTCAGCCTCTAGAGTGCTGGGAGATTACTGACTTGGTTTTTGTCTTTTTGAGACAGGGCCCCACTATGCAATTCAGACTGGCTGTGAATCCACTCCATAGCCAGGCCGGCCTCGAACTCAAAACAATCCTCCTGCCTCAGCCTCCCTAGTGTGTCGCAAGCATGTCCCACCATGCCCAGCTCAACAAGTGTTTTTGAATGTTAGGGAATTCTGTAATAAACATGTATTTTATCACTAGGAAGGTAAAAAAGAAAACAAAAATGCAAATAGTATCCTGAATTCCCACACAAAGTGGTAAATGTCTTTTAGATGCAAATATGAATTATAAACAGACGTACTGCAAAATGATAAGCTGATAAATTGCTAAAATCATATTACCACCCACCCCTGAGACACAATCTTGGACAATTTACTTCAAGAGCCTCAGACCTCTCTCTCCTTTGTCAAAGGGGATGATGGTAATTGGATTATTAGGATTAAATGAACCAGTAATGCATGGATTTGGATAGCTCTGATACTTTAAAAAAGTAAATTACCAGCCATAGTAGGAGGCTGAGGCAGGAGGAGCATTTGGAGTTCAAGGCCACCCCAGGCTCCATAGTGAGCTCAAGGCCAGCCTGAACTATGCAGCAAGATCCTGACTCTAAAAAAAAAAAAAAAAAAAGTGAATCATCCATGTAGGACAATGTGCCTAGTGACAACAGGAAAGAGACTGTGGAAATCTCAAGAATTCTTTCAGAAAAAGATTTTGCCAGAGCACTGCGTGAGCTGTGGTGAGGGCCCTGATAACAGAACTCCAGCTCGCTCCAGTAAGGAGGCTTGGCCTGCAGTCGAGGCCACAGAATGAGAGCAAGCAGGGAGTCTGGCGATGCAGGCAGGGTGCTGAGCAGAATAGCTGTGCAGATAGCGCAGCTTGAGCAGAAAGCCACAGGGGTGTGCCTGGCATCCAAACAGGACTTGACCTGATTTGCTCAGAGACCAGAAAAGGTCTGAGAGTGATTGTTTGTTTGATGTGGGCCTAGAGGGAAGAGGGCTAGGAGAAGCAATTGCAGCTTGGTAATCCTGGGGGTCGCGGTCTTGAAAGCCCTTGGCCCAGAGGGAAGGAGGGGAATTGGTGGGGGAGATTATCCAAAGCCAAGCAACAGCAGCACCTTACAGGTGACCTCTAGTGTGTGCCCTCGGGCTCAGCGTCCCTACGTGGAGATCAGATGGAACTGCTGACATGAATCAGCTGGAGTAACACCAGAGAGGAAGAAGGAAAAAAAGGGAGAGAAGCAGGCTGTTCCTCAGATCCCACAAGTGGCAGAAGAGTGTCCCTCTCTGGAGGATGGCAGAAGGAGTGTGCCCACATCCGGCCAGCACCCTGATTGTCACAGCTGGACGTTGGAGTTCTCTTATTTTTTCTGTATTGCCTCAATCTTGGAAATGGCTCTTTAGAAAGAGTCAGTTTTGGTTTTCATTCCTGGATTGTCTACAAGAGACCCATCAGCATGTAAAATGCAGCAGGACTATGACCGGGTATGGTGGGGCATGCCATAATCCCAGCACTCTGGGAGGCTGAGGCAGGAGGATTCCAAGTTCCAACCTGGTCCAGGCAACTTAGTGACTTAGAGAGAGCCTGTCTCCAAATGAAATAAAAAGGGTTGGTAACTCAATTTCTTTCTTTTTTTTTTTTTTTTTTTTTTTTTTTTTTTTTTTTTTTTTTGTCTTTTTGAGACAGGGTCTCACTATGCAGTTCAGGCTGGCCTTGAGCTCACTTTTGAAGCCCAGGCTGGTCTCGAACTCGCACCGATCCTCCTGCCTCAGCCTCCCAAGTGCTGGGATTACAGGCGTGAGCCACCATACCCGGCTCGATAACTCAGTTTCAATATGCTGGCTTTGGCTCCCAGTGTTGTCCCCCTATGCCCCAAATCAACAGGACAATTATGGTGAATAAAGAAATGTGACACAGTGACCTGGCATAATCATGTACATGAAGCATCTCTAACTCAAGGGTGCAGGGTATGAAATAACCAAGCCAGAGAGGGTACATCTGTGGCTGATGGATTTCCCAGAAGCTGACCTCAGAATCCTTCTCAACCCAGTGCTTGACTAGGCCGTAGTGATTGTGCGGCACTTGCCAGGAGTCATCTATTTTGTCATGCCTCGACATCTTCCCATAATTAACATATCTGTCCCTTCCACTTCTCCCAGTACCCAGGGCAAAGAGCACTGGGGAGAAAATATTGTGTCCTGTATATTTAAGTTGAGCCCTACCTAGGTAACAATCGCTTCCTATTTAGGGACCTGTTCTCAAATTTCGGAGTTTATAACTGATTTATGACCTATAAATAGTCACATCAACCTCATTGCTGAATAATTTACATACTGAGGTCATGCTCTTTGGATAAAGCTGTCACCCATCAGTGTTATACTAGCCAGCAAGGTGCACCTACACCAGGACCCAGAGAAGAACAGCACCCCAACGTGACAGGAGAAGGAACAGAAGGATTGGATTTTTAAATTATTTTATTTGTTTATTTATTTATTTATTTATTTAGTCTTTTTGAGACAGGGTCTCGCTATGTAGTTCAAGTTGGCCTTGAGCTCACTTTTGTAGCCCAGGCTGATATCGAATTCACACTGATCCTCCTGCCTCAGCCTCCCAAGTGCTGTATTTATTTATTTATTCATTTATTTATTTATCTACTTATTTATGAGACAGGGTTGCACCACATCATCCAGGCTGGCCTCGAACTCATGGCAATCCTCCTGCCTGAGCTGCTTGATTATCAACTAGCCTTACAGGGGTGCACCATCACCCTGACATACTCTTATTTTTCCATCTCTAAAATGAGATATAGTTTCCCTATAGATGACAATTTTAGGAGAACTATTAAAATAATAGAGCAAACAGTGGCACATGCCAGGGTTCCAGCTACTCAGGAGACTGAGACAGGTGGATTATTTGAGCCCATGAGTTCCAGACCAGCCTGGCACCACAGCAAGAATCTTGTCTCAGAAGACAAACAAATATAAATGTTTTTTAGTTGCCCAGAAAAAAGCTTCAGACTCCAAGTATCATTTCTATAAACAGAGTCCTCTTTTTGCAGGACCAGGATTCAAATTCATGACCTTGCACTTGCCACGCAGGCACTTGTACCACAGAGCTATCTCCCCAGCCCTGACAGAGTCCTCTTTGATGAAAGCCATGCTCTATGCTGGCTAAACCGAGGTTGCTCATTTGTTTTACATTTGGGATGTAAACGAATGCATTCCCACCAGTCAGCACCATGACATTGGTAAGACAGGAACAGCATCCACTCTGTCCCCACCTGTAAAGTGGGCATGCCCTCCTAATCAGTTCCACAGGAAAACTGACTCCACGGGATCTGCGAAATCACGGAGCATGTTCCAAAGTGATGCTACACGCAAAAGACAAGGAATTAATTTAATTTTCATTTGAGATAATGCTACACTGACAGGCATGCTGGCACACACCTATAATTCTAGCACTTGAGAGGCTGAGGCAGGAAGAAGATTACCAGGAGTTCAAGGATAGCTTGGGCTACACAGTGAGTTTAAGATTAGCCTGAACTACATTAGGGAGACCTTGTCTCAAAAGAGAGAGAGAGAGAGAGAGAGAGAGAGAGAGAGAGAGAGAGAGAGAGAAAGAAAAACAAAATGATAATACTATAGCATCCTAGCAGTTGGGTTGACAAATGGAACTAGCGGTGGAAGTGAGCTAGGGGCTTCAGGCTAAGAACTGAACTGCACCTATGAAGATAACATAGAGGATCAGGGACCTGAGATAGTATTATCTATCCCTAACTTATGGCTAGTGAGAATATTTATTTATTTATTTATTTAGGAATTTATTTATTTATTTATTTATTTATTTATTTAAATTTAATTTAACTTTATTTCATTTTTCTTGTTTCAGAACCTTTGTTTATTCACTCATTTTTATAGCTGGCTCAGCCCACCCCGAGGGCAGGGCTGGCACAGCATGTGGTGCCAGGGATCGAACTGCAGTCCCTGAAGCTGCCCAAGCCTTCCCAAGCAGACGCTCTAGACAACTGAGCCATCCCACTGTTTTATTTTTCTTGTTTCAGAACTTTTGTTTTTTTATTTATTTATTTTTATGGCCAGCTCAGCCTGCCCTAAGGGCAGGGCTGGCACAGCATGTGGTGTCAGGGATCGAACCGAGGTCCCTGAAGCTGCCCAAGCTTTCCTAAGCAGGCGCTTTAGACCACTGAGCCATCCTGCCAGGCCCCCGAGAATATTTTTAAAAATGAATATTTTTTAGGGGCCAGGGAGATAGCTCCATGGCACAAGCACTTGCCTGGCAAGTACAAGATCATGAGTTTGAACCCTGGTCCTGCCAAAAAAAAAAGGAATATTTTTTGTCTAGGCCGGGTAGTGCAAGCTGGCAATCCCAGCACTCAGGAGACTGAGGCAGGAGAAGTATCATAGGCTTGGAGCCCGCTGGGCCACATAGTAAGTACATTCAAAGGCAGGCAGGGGGTGCACAGTGAGACCTTGTCTCAAAAAAGAAAAAGGAAAAAAAAAGCCAGATGTTTTCTAATAGCCTGTCTTAGTTTATTTTTACTCATTGCTTGGACAAATGCCTGACACCCAAAATGAAGGAAGGAGAGGCACATGGCAGAGAGCAACAGTTCATGGCAGCGGAACAGTGACAATGGCGACAGAGGCAACGGAACAACCAGGGGAGCAGAGAGCAACAGTATGAGTCTGTCTCTGTCTCTCTTTATATTACATTCAGGTTTTCTGACTCAGCCTATCTGACCTAGGCCACACCCATAATCCCAAAGGACTCTGACCCATAATCCCATCAGTACTAAAACACATAATCCCAGTGGATCATGAATCAAGTCCCAGACTCTAGAAGTCCCTGCTCCGTGATTGCATGAGGCTTTGGGGGAGACAACAAGACATAAACCATAACATTCCACCCCTGGACCCCCAAAGTATCATGCACATCCCTTTGGGCAATAGACATTTTAGTTTATCTGAAAGAGTTGCCAAAGTCCCAAAAGTTTCAGCATTGCTGAAAAGTCCAAATCCCAATTCTCCTCCAAGATCCAAGGCAAACTCTCATCTGTGAGCTCCTGTACAAAAGAAAAGTTAAACGTATCCAACATTCAAAGGCATAAGATAAACATTATGATTCTAAAAGTTGCAAACAACAGGATAATACAAAACACTGGGACCGACACATGTCAAAAATCCAGCAGGGTAAACATTAAACCCCATAGTTCCAACTGGAACATAAGAAGCAGTCTATGCTGAACTGTGAGCTTCAAAGGCCTTACACAGCTCAGCCCCTACAGCACTCTTGATGGTAGTTTCCATGGCTTCTCTCTTAGGCAAGCTTTGCTCCCTCTTTGCACAACCCATGTTCCTGGCTTTTCCAAACTTCTGGGGCTTCCACTGAACAGGCTTCTCACACACAGCTTTACACACTGCCCTCTCAGGGGCACATTGCCTGGCCTCCCAGGCTTTCTTCTGAAATTGAGGTGGAAGCCTTCTTAACCTCAGAACTCCCTTATTCTGCATGTGCCTATGTGGATGATGCCAAGGGTTGCTGCCAGCTGGAGCAGTGGCGAGGCTTCCTTCTCTCTTGGCTGTAGAGGTCAAGGGCCTAGATTGCTGAGTGCTCTGACCCTGATTTTGAGAAACAAATTCTCTATGCTGGCGCCATTTTGGAACCTGGTTTGACCACTGCCACCATTCTGGTGCTTAGGTCTCTGAGGCTTTCTTCTCAAGACAAAGCCTCTCTCCTTTGCAGTTCTGGGGCTGCAAAGGGCGGAGATCTGCCACCTCTTGTGATGCCCTCAAGCCATCCTTTTTTTTTTTTTTTTTTTTTTTTACTATTTTAATGATTTTTTTTTAGTGAAACTTGGGTTCTAAATGAGAACCACATGGATAATTGCATTGTAAAGTTTTCAGTTTAGTCAGGTTTAATTCAGAATTTAACGGGTATATTACCAATGCTGCGATCAGCATAATGTGAATAAAAAACAATTATTTGTAAAATATTTGAATATATAAATTCTAATACTATCTGCTTCCTTAAGCCATCCTTTTGATTCTTTGGTTCCTTCCCAGCAATAGAGATCCTTTTAGCTCTATCTTTGCAGTCCACAGCTGTCCTGATGCTTCCTTCCTGGCCAAACTCACAATATTTTAAATCATCTTGCCTGGCTCTTTGCTCTTGATTTTCAACATAAATCTGGCTAAAAGCTGCCAATAACAACCATGCCACTGCCCCAATAGTTTGCTGCTTCAAAATATCTCTTGAAAGATTAATTAGTCCCCCATGCTTAATCTCAGTCTTAGGCAAAGTCTCTGTGCATGAGCAAAATTCCAACAGACTTTCAGCCAATCCATAGTGCAAATCATCTGGAGTCCAGCGACCAATGCTGTCCTTTTTCCCAACAGAAACCTCACCAGCCTCATCTTTACAGGCAGGCCTTCTGTCAGTCTTCTGGTCTGAGTTCTGACCAGAATCTCCCCTACAGAATAGCTGAAGCTTTTCCAGCTCTTCACAAGTAGAGGACCTCTCCAAACCTTTCCAATCTCTGCTCTTAAGCCATTCTTTATACCCAGGCTTCCAGCCAGTCTTCTGGTCTGAGTTCTGACCAGATTCTCCCAAACAGAACAGCTGAAGCTTTTCCAGTGCTTTGCTTGTAGTCAACATCTCTGAACCTTCCCTATCTCTTCCCATAAGCCATTCCCTAAAGCTTATAATCCACATGGCCGGGTTAGTCACAGCAACAACCCCACTTCTCTGGTACCAAATTCTGTCTTAGTTTATTTTTGTTTATTGCTGGGACAAATACCTGACACTCAAAATAAAGGAAGGAAAAGTTTATTTAGCTCACAGTTACTCAAGGTTTCAGTCCATATTTGGCTGGCTCCAAGGCTGAGAGGCACATGGCAGAGAGCAACAGTATGAGTCTGTCTCTCTCTATATTACCTTGAGGCTCTCTGCCTCAGCCTATCAGCCCTAGGCCACACCCAGGGAGCAGATACGCCAGAGCCTGAGCTGTGGGACTGACCATGCCTGAGGACAGCTAATTCATCCTGGGGGTCCTCGCCTTGGCAGCTAGGACAAAACCAAAAGGCTCACAAAATCCCAGCCAAGAGTCTAACAGTCTGAACATGGCACTGTTCTGTCCATGGGACTTGATGGGTCTAAGTCAATATACAAAAATGTTTTAAAGGAAACTGTTTGGGCCTGAGTTATGGTAAGTAACCAGAAAAAGACAAGCAAGCAAACAAAATATGACAGGGAGGGATGTCAGTGGGCCCTAGTTCTGATTTTTAAAACTGAGCTCAGAAGGGCTAGAGCAAAGCTCAGCAATACAGCTCTCAGCTGACACATACAAAGGCCCTGGGGTCCCATTGTCTCCCCCTAGTGCCTCCTTTAAAAAGCAAGCTCTCAAAGAGATGGACTGGAGCCAGGCATGGTACTGCACACCTCTAATCCCAGTGCTCAAGAGGCTGAGGCAGGAGGGCCACCACAAGGTCGAGGCCAGCCTGGGCTACGAATTAATTACCAGACCAACCTAAACTACAAAGTAAGACTTTGTCTCAGAAACAAAGGTGGGCTTAGATCTAACATATTGAAGTTTTCATCTTTATTTTATCAGATCTAATTGGAGAGAAACTATATCCTCACCCCTGGTTGGATTTCAGTGGGAACCAACTCGGGAAGCTGTAGTGCTGTACAGTGGCGCTTTCTCAGGTGCATTTCGTTTTCCAGTGTATCTGATGTATTAAGGCGCCGTGATCTGGGATCTAAGTCCCCTCTCTGCTGTTCTGTTATTCAGCTGGAGACATTGCTGGCTAATGGGCTCTGTATTTTCATCTCTCAGGGTCTGATTTATCATTCTGGGAGCCGTGGCAAACTTTTTTTTTGTATGTGTGGCCTTCTCAGCCCGCCCAGGGACAGGGCTGGCATGGCGTGTGGTGCTGAGGATCGAACTGCAGTCCCTGCACTTGCCTAAACTTGCCTAAGCAGGTGCTGCCAACCACTGAGCTATCTCACCGGCCCAGCCTTGGCAAACTTTAAGCAAGTATCCCCACACTGTTCCTAATGCAGACACCCC
>PVJA010005346.1:35323-79787 GCA_004027025.1 Myocastor coypus | reverse complement strand
GGGGAAAGGGAAGGCAAGCCAAGGATCCTTACCCAGCAGGCGCGCGGGCTCAGCTCCCAGCGGTGGGGTTTGGGCTGGGCTGGAACAGGAAGTTAGTCGTGGGAACACAGAGGCAGGGCAGAGGGGCGCAGGGGCTTACCCGCGGCCTAATGCATGTATTCATTATGATTGGATTTATTTATTTATTTTTTTGTGGGTCTGGGATTCAAACTCATGTCTTTGCACTTGCCAGGCAGGCATTTGTGCCAAGGAACTATCTCCTCTGCCCCAAGATTGGATTTATTGCTTTAACCATTTCTGGTTAATGGGAAGTTTTTCTATTGGTCTTTGTCCTGTAAACTTAGTCCTGGCAGACTATAAGTAATATGAAACAATACTGAACTATACAGAGAAAAGAATCTTGAAATATTTTATTCACAAACATCATTTTTTGTATGTTTTGTATGAAGTTTATCTTTCAAAAGTATGAAAATTAAATTCTCCAGTAATCACATTTAGATGGCTATATTAGGAAAATTCCAATATGATAAGCTCCTTTACTGTCACTGAGTGCTATTACTCTAGATCTCTGGTGGATTTTGTTAATGAATATGCACTTAGGTGTGTTTGCTACTCAGTGATAATGATTTTTTTGAGAAATTGAACATCTTTGAAATGTGATTTTATCCCTTTATTGTGCATTGTCCTTTTTATTATTCAAAACAATTGGCGCTAAGATTAATAGTTAGATGCAAGAGGAATGGAAAGTTACACATTTTGATTTATGTATTTTGGAGTGTAATTTGAATAAGCACCAATGCATTCTTAATGCTCTTGATTTAATCATTTTTTTTTCGATGCTTATGGAAGGAAACTCTAGGTGCACCAAAATGAGCATTAGTTTGAGTTGACATAAAGAGAGAATCTGAATGATACAGCTTATTGAAAACCAGCAAGTGATAGTAATACTAAATTCATACTGTGTATTGATTAGGCTTTAACTAGACTCTTTCCTACACACATCAGTGTAAGAGTCAGTGGTTGAACGTCCTTAAATTAAGATGGTGGTGCTATGGATGCGTTTAGATGAAGTTGAAATTTTGGACATATTATTCCAAACCAGCAGTCTCTGCTTAAGGTTTCTTTCTCCTTTTGCTCATTCACTATCCCATCTTAACAGTCTGACCTAGGGAATAAATTAGGAAACTAACCACAACCAGGACACCATAAAATAAGAAGGAGCAGCAAAAGGAAAATTAACTAGTTACACATACAAATGCATAAGGAGAAGATTAGCAACTGTTGTTCTGATTCTGTGACTAGTCTTGAGCTCTAGATGCTCAAAATGATCACATTGAATTCGCTGGGTTTGACATATATTAATTTTTTTCTAAAAATTTTAAGGTTCTCTCTTCTATCTCAGTAATCACGTTCGCCCTTTTATACAATATGTGAGCCTCCTGCCCTTGTCTACTTTTGACTACCAGAACTGTCTGAAGTAGCCATGTTGTAGACTCAAAAAATAAAAAATAAAAAATAAACTGATTATATTCACTAACCTAAACATTCTTATCATAGTTTGTAAGAAACCTCTGAAGTTTCACATCCCTGAGTGACAAATTCTTTGCAGTATTTATGTGGCCAAAGTAGGGTTACATTAATAGGACTCTTCATTCCATGTCCTTGAGTGATAACTTCGTTAGCTATTTTATTACTTCTTTGCAAGGGGCACCAGTGTTCTACCTTCTCATGGTGGCTGGTTTACCATTGTCCAAAGCACCAACCACTGGAAAGTGAATCTCAGTGTCCTTGCCTGAAGTTATCTTTTTGTCAGAGATTTCTACTTGCAGATTGACATTGGCCAGCATTCTCTGCAGTAACAGCAGACCTACCTCTATCTAGTTGAAGTGTAAAATATTTATCAAGGATATATTGAAGAAGAAACAGACTTTAGTGTCAAGAACATTTTTCTGTGCCATATCACTAACACCTCCAAACTAGTACTTTCAGAAATGAGTCACTGTTTGGATTGCAATCAGACATCACTGAATCAAAAACTGTGGCTTTAAAAACATAAAACCTTTACCTCTGTCAAACAACTGTCAGATGGGAAGATGCTTCCATAATGCTGATATTAAGGACATCCTGCCTTGTTAACAAAATTCTAGTGGAAGAGAGTGGGTGGGCAGGTGTGGTTATACCCTAAACCTTGCCTCATTTCTCCCATATAATTCTATTCAACCCTTGTCTTTCATGAATATATCTGATGGCAAAATTGAAATCATAAATAGGCATTAGCATTAGGGGAAGCTGAAAAGTCCTTTTCTGTTGTATACAGACTTCACTATAATGACTAAGATGAGGCAGTATTTTGTACTTAATGTCAACCAGACTTCTGGGGAAAATATTATCCTGTTTCCCTTTCTTTGGCCTACAATTTACATTGGCATCAGTTAACTCTGTATTTTTCATCTTGTAGATTGTATCATTTGTCTCCTTTTCATTTGGTTCTTTTATGAAGTTTATCTACCTGAGTCATCTGAACTTGGTCTTACTTTCTGTTATATTTTGTCATGCATACCATATTCCCTTTTCTCAGATGGAACTTTTTTAGTTTGTCTGTTTATACCAAAAAGGTGTCTTTCAGCTACTTACAGGAATTGTGTGTTCTCTGTTTGATTTTTATCTTTCTTTTTAATTTAATTTTATTTTTTGTAGTAGGGAATGAACTTAGGACCTTGTGCTTGCCAGGCCGACACGTGCCACTGAGCTATCACTGGTTACAAGGTTCACTATCAGTCACAGCAGTACTTAAGTTTCTGTATATATGCCACCCTGCTTTATGAATCTTTCTTTTAGCATGCTTCTCTAATTGGTTAGAGTGGCCTTTCTTCTAAATTTTAATAGCTACAGACTCTTCCAAAGAATCTTTCACATATTCTTATATATGATCAAGAAGAATTCCTTGGTCCACCTGCTGTTTACTCTGCAATAACTATACTTAATTCTATATCTGCCACCATTATGCATACATCATTGTGTTTGAATCCATAGGTAGTGCTTTTGGCTATTCATAAACATGTTCCCTCTTCAACACATGTGTCCAGAATAGATGACCACCAGTCTCAAACTGTGAGGCTTGACATGATGTGTGGTACATCTGGCAGGTTCTCTATTTTTTTGCTAAGTAAATGGATGAATAATTGATACTTTCCTAGTATGTATTGCTGCTTGCCATATTTAAACTCAGATTTTTGAAGCCAGTACGGATGACTACTTCCCTAAACTTGATAGTTTGAGGCCCTAATAGGTTTGATGACACTATATTTGCCACTGGAGGGAGCCCATATCCTGTGAATTTAGAGAAATATTACCTATCACTAATTATATTAATTATAAATTTAATGCAGGTCATTAGCTATAAAATAAGTAAAGCCTTTCAGTTCCATACTAACAACTACACTGTTTTTTCAACTAAAAAGTAAATAAGATAAAATTCTTAAATTGTATTTTTATCAAAAAGACAAGTTATAATATGGAAGGTAAAAGGTAGCTCAAATGGAAATAAGTAACCTCAAAATTAGAGATGTTTTGGTGGGCCAGAAGTATAAGTCAGTGGCTTAGTGTCTGCCTGGAAAGTGCAAAGTCCTGAATTTGATTCCCTGTTCCTGCCCCCAAAATTAAAAAAAGAGATGTTTTTGTATTAAACCATAGTTCAACTACCTTTCTTTGCACTTATGACAGTGTAATATTTTACACTTATTTAGTAGATAAAGATTTCGAAGAGGTTTAGTAAATGAACAGATAATTTATGCAACACAATAGGTTTTATGGTATTAGTCTGTTTTCAAAAAATTATTAATTTTATTGAGTACTTTTAAACTTTAAATTATTATAGAGATAATACATCACTATATTATTCAGAGGACAGTCAGAAAATCTCTATGGGAATTATGATGTAATACATATTATTCTAGTTCAACCATTTGAACTTTAAAAAGGTAAAACATGTATCTAACTCCTTTTATACTCACTTATAAACATTCAGTCAATGATCCTGTTGAATTTGCTAAGGCTGGGTGTAAGTTTTGAATGCATAAAAACTGCTTTTTTAAGTTATTTGAGAAGATAAAATTTAACAAATTAAGCTATCTTGTGCAATCAAGATAAGTTTCTTTTTGGATGAGTGAATATACATTAAATTCAATCTCAAGTGATATTATGAATTTCTGCCCAGTTAATTGCCTTACTCAGGCACTAGAATTTATCAGTGATATTGATAAAAATTAATGAAAACAGCTAGATAGGACAAGAAGGGATTTCATAATGTTTCTGGATCCCAATTTCTAGTTTCTGTATAGAGCAAATTTGAATTTTCAGAATATTGTTGATACTATTGGCACAGCTAAAATTTTAGATGGATTTCTGAAGATAACCAATATGAATGACATCAGTGAAAAATTACTTGATTCAAAACATTATTTGAGGACACAGTAAGGTGGTAGAATAATGTTATATTTCACATAAATGCTAGTTGAGTTAGCCTTCTGAAATATTATTCATGGATATCATGACTCATCTTTGCATGTCCCATGTGCTAGTTCCAAGGACACAGTCCCGCAGAATACAACAGCTCGATGACATGGGTCCTCAGCCCTACAGCAATGTGCAAGACACATTTTTATCTGGTACTATTTTTACCAGTGTTTTAAATTTTGTACCTGATCTCCTTTCATTTGAGAAATATGTAATTTATAATTCAGATGAAGAATTTCTGTGATTAAAATGAATACAATTTGTTTAGTCTTTTTTTTTTTTTCGGAACCGAGAATCAAACTCAGAATTTGTTCAGTCTTATAACATATTTACTTTGAACTTTTATCATTATTTTTAGCTGATAAATATTGTAAATTGTGAGGGACAAAACAAAAAAGATTGCAAAACTTTTCGGATTTATAGGAGATATTTCTATCCAAGTGTACATTGTGTGGTATTAAGTCACAGTGAATATATCTACTCAAATGTTGTTTTTTAAATATTGATGGACAATACATTTAAAACCCCTTTTTATAGTTTTATTTAAATTATAGAACTTTATTATTATCTATAATTACTCTACAATGTAATTGAACACCAGAACTTCTTATCTAGCTATAACTTAACATTCATTAATTAACCTGTCCCTAATCCTCTTTCTCATCTCTTCTCCTCAGACCCTAGTAACTACCATTCTACACTCAACCTTTATATCATGTGAGACCAACATCACATGGTATTTACCTATTTCTACCTTGTTTCACATAATATGTTCTTTAGTTCAATCCATGTTGTTTCAACTGGCAGGATTTCATTCTTGCTATGGTAGGATAATACTCTGTTATTCATATACAAAATGTGTCCTCCACTCACTTCTCATTTTGTAGATACTTAACATTGTTTCTGTTTCTTGGCTCTTGTGAATAATGCTGCCATAAAGTTAGGAAGGGTGGAACCTCCAGACAATTTTCCAAAATACCTTCACTAATGTACATTCTCTCCAACTGTGTATGAGAGTTTTTTTTTTTTCCTCTATATTCTGGCCAGTAGTTGTTACCTTTTGTCTTTTATGATAATTGCCATTCTTACTTTGATAGTCATATCTCTCTATGCTTTTGATTTGCACTTCTGTGGTTATTAATGATATTGAGTATTTCCACATACTCCTTGGAAAATTAGTATATCATTTAAAAATGTGTCTGTATGAATCCATTTCAAGTTTATGCAGTCTGAGGAGATACCAGAGTATTGTTGCCCAATTTCAAATCAGGTTTTTATTATCATTATTATTATTTGTATTGAGTTGTCTGAATTCCTCATATGTTTTGAGTACTAAAACTTTGTTAAATGCATAGTTGTTAAAATTGTTGTCCCTTCTATCTGTTGGCTGCTTAACATACAGCCTAGAAACATTTTAGTTTATTTAACATGTTTGTCTTTTTTTCCTTTTACTTTCTGTTTTGAGGATACTCTCTGGAAATATAAGTGCCTACTCCAATGTTCAGAATTATTTCCTTTGTTTTAGTTATATATTTAGAATTTCTGATCTTATATTCATACTACTAATATATTTTACTTGATTTTTGTTTCTGTTGAGAATTGGTTGAGCTTTATTCTTTTGAATGTGGGTTTATTGAAATTTATCTCTACACCTTATTGACAGAAAAAAAAAAACTTTCTCTAATATGTGTAGTTTAAAACTTTGCTAGAGATCGGTTGGCTGTTGATGTATGTGTCTACACATAGGCTCTTTGTTTTGTTCCACTGACATGTTTTTATTCCAGTATCATTCTGTTTTAATTATGATAGTTCTATGGTATATTTTTGTCACATATTAAAATGTCCGTGGCCTTCTTCTTTTTGCTGGCTTGCTCTTATAGTTTGTGTCAAGTTGTACTTCCAAAGCCTCGTGCAGTGATGGGGCAGCTTCTGGAGTTTGTGATTGATTCTTAATCCAATGCTAGAATTGTGGATGTGAGTGCTACATGTTGGCCCTGGGGTAGGTATTTTCCATTACAATGTAAGGAGGGGAGAGAGGATGGCTAGCTGCTAAAGCTTCTGTTTCTCCCTTTGCTCTTTGCTCTTTACCACTGCCATGAATGTGTGTTCTACATCATGTGCTACTTTGCTTGGAGCGAGGTGAGTATGGACTGAAACCTCCATTAACTATGAGCTAAATAAAGCTTTCTCTCCTTAATTCTGGATGTTAGGTATTTTGCCCCAGTAATGAGTAAAAATTAACTGAGAGAGAATTTGGTACCTAGAAGTGTAGTCATGACTGTGACTGCCTGATCATGTTTTTTCAAGAGGTTTTTGGAATAGGCTACGAGAAGAGACAGGAAAGGTTGAGAGACATTGTCTGAAAGAGAAGATTTCTTGGGCATTTCTTGGGAAATAGAGATTCTTAACAGAACTGAGAAGACCAGAATGCTGGTAGAATTCCTGTCTGTAAAGATCAGGCTGGTAAGGTTTCTGCGGGGATGCTGGACTGCATTGCTTGTAGGACTCTGAATGATTTGTGTTATAGCTTGCCAGAAAGTTTGTCCACATTTTGCTCTTCTTCAGAGATGTACTGAAGATAGATTAAGCAAGACTGACTGGTTAATCTGACAAAAAGAATTTCAAGGCAGTCGAATGTGGAGGTAGTTGCATGCCTATTTTGGGGGGCTTTTAGTCAGATTTATGTGGAGAAGCAAGAGCAATGAATCCAGGTTTAAAATGTTGTAATTTGGCCAGAAGGGAAGCTTCAATAAAGTTGTGTACTGCAACAATAGAGCTGAGAGAATCTCCGTTGCCGAGAATGAACCAGAGAATGGAAAAGAAGGTCTGCTCTCATCACAGGAGGTGGCTGACCTTGACCCTTTGTAGCCTCAGAGCGCAAATGTGAGGGACTTTGTTTGGGAAAAAGCCACAGAGCACTTGGTTCCAGAATGGCTTTGGTATAGAGAATCTATTACTCAGAATCAGGTTCAGAGTGATCAGTGATCCAGGCACTCAGGCCCTACAGCCAAGAGAGAGAGAAAAAAACCTGGCTACTGTTCTAACTGGCCACAGACCTGGCATCATCCACATGGAGTTGATTTTAGGCACCTTAGAATATAGTAGTTCTCAGGTTAAGAATGCTTCTCCTTAGGTTTCATAAGTCCTGGGAGACTAGGCAATATAGCCTTGGAAGGGCAGTGTGTAAAGCTATGAGTGAGAAGCCTATTCCGTGGAATTTACAGAATTTTGGAAAATCCAGGAACTTGGATCATCTGAGGAAAACTTCAAGAAAGGAGCAAAGCTTGCCTGAGAGACAAGCTATGGGAGCTTCTCCAGCCATTGTAGCTACCTCCAAATGCTGTAGGGGCAGAACTATTGATGGCTTTTGGCAAAAGCTTTTTTTTTTTTTTTGCCACAGATTGCTTTTGATGTTCTACATGAACCTACAGGACTTAATGCTTGCCCTGATGGATTATGGACTTATGCTGGCCCCAGTGCTTTGTTGTTTATACCTTTTGGAAGGATAATGTTTATCTTGTGCCCTGAATGTTAGATATGTTTAACTTTTCACCTGTGTAGGGTCTTACAGCTAGATTTCCGAGAAGGCTTGGGACTTAGACTTTTGAGGAATGCTAAAATTTAGTTCATTAAAGATGGACTAAAATACCTTTTGCATAAAGGGAAGTACATGAGTCCTTGTGATCCAGGGGTGGAATGTTATGGTGGATATATAGGTGTCCCCCTAGTTCCTCATGCAGTGGAGTTTGTGATTATTATGGCTATAAGTGCTGTACCCACACTGCAGCAGGTAATCTGTGTTGCAATGTGAGGTAGGCAGAGAGGCTATCTAGCTGCTGGAACTGCTGCCCACCTTTTGCTCTTTATGAATGGTTCTCTACCACATGCCACTCTGCTTTGGAGTCAGCTGAGTATGAACTAAAGCTTGCATTAGCTTGAGCTAAATAAACTTGATCTTCCTTAATATTGGGTGCTGAGTATTTTGTACTGGCAATGAGTGAAGAGTAACTAAAACACTTGGTTTGACCCATTGGGTTATTTTTATGGTTTCATATGAATGTTGTTTGTTTGTTTTTCCTTCTGGTTCTATGAAGGAAATCACATAAAGAGTTTGAAAGCACTTATGGCGGTGACACTTGTCTTTCAATTTCTGCAGTAAAGGACTTTTAGGAATATTAATTCTTCCTGTTAAAAACATGAGGTGTGTTTCTGTTTCTACTTCATTTTTTAATGTGTGTTTTATAGTTTTTAATGTAGAATAGTTTTTGATGTAGTCTGTTGTTAAATTTACACCTAGGTTTGTTTGTTTGTTTGATTTACACAATCTGGCTGTGTAATCCAGGCTGGACTCAGATTATCTCTGTAGCCCAAGATGATCTCAAGACTTGTGAGAATCGTCCCATTTTATCCTCCTAAGTGCTGGAATAACAGTTGTGTGCCACCGTACTTGTTTGTTTTATTTTATTTTTGAATATATTTAGAGTAAGATTGATTTCTTTACCACTTACATCAAAAAATTTGCAGTCAGTACAATAATGCTACTGAATTTTAATGTGCATTTTGTGTCCTGTAGCTATGCTGAATTATTTTCATAAACTTTATTTGTTTAATAGAGAATCTTGCTATGCAGTTCAGACTCTTAGTGATCTTTTCATCTCAGCCTCCCCAGTGCTGGGATTACAAGTGTGTACCATTTCTCCTAGTTTCGGAGCTGGCATGGTGTGCCCAGGGTTCCAGGGCCAGTATGGTACGCAGCAGCAGGAACTGAACTTAAGTTTTTGCACTTGTGAAGAAGGTGCTTAGACCACTGAGCTCTCTTCCCCAGCCTGCTTTGCTGGATTTTTAAGAATTAATTCCAGACCCTTGATCACCCAGTGGAAAAGCTTAATTGCAAGGCACAAAACGCAGAGCTAGATTAGTATGATGAGCTATAAGAGGCTTATATCAACAGCGTCCAACATTGCCAGTTTTATCAGTGACCCAATGCAACTATGGGACATTAGACTATGTATATGACTACATCTTCTCAGTTTAAAGAGAAGAAAGTTTTCTTTTTTTCTTTCCTTTACCAATATCAATTAGAAAATTTATCATGTCCACACCCTGTGCTCTGTATAACTACTATGAGGACAACGATATGCAATGTGTCAATTATTGCAAATGTACTATTAACATGTTTTGAAACTATCATATTAATATTTCTTATTAAAAGTAATAAAAAGAATTAATTCCAGAGTTGTTTTGTGGAGTCTTGATGGTTTTCTGTTATCTCTTTCAATATGGGTGCCTGTTATAACTTCCTGTTGCCTGATTTCTCTGGCTAGAATTTCTAGTGCTATATTTAATAAAAACAATGAAGGCAAGCACCTTTATTATTTTCCAGATCTTATCAAAACTATAGCTTTTTTCCCATTCAGTATACTAGTTGTGAGCTTATTATATGTAACCCTTACTAAGTTGAGGTACATTTATTTTATTATTATATGTTTGTGATACATAACAATTTTATCAAGGGAAATTTGAACTTACACGCATCACAGGAATTGATTTACTGCTTTCTCACACTAGTTTGTAGCCACCTTTCTAGGACCTCTTAGCATCTCCACAAAATCTCTCTCACTTTTATGATACAGCTTTTGTTTTGTTCTTTAAATTTTTCATAGTTTAACTTATCATATAAGAGAAGTCATTTGATATTTAATTCATTTTATATTCAAATTTTGTTGTTAACATGAAAGGATGTTAATTTCATCAACTGCCTTCTGTGCATTTATTGAAATGTTCTAATATAGTGATATTATTCTACTTTACTGTTTGAATTCTTACTATTGTACATGAAAAATCTGAAACTGAGAAATTGTGCCTTAGTGTTACACAGGAAGTTTCAAAGCCATTTGCATCTAAGTTCTATTATCCTCTGTCGCTATGCTTTCAAAGTGTTTTTATTGGGATCTATCTTTTAAAAATATATTTTACATGATAGTAAGTACAGTTTCATGTATATAATACCACTTTAAAAGCTAATATTTATCTTAATCATGTGATTCATTATGATGTTTTACATTGTAGAATGTAAGGAAGGAAATTGATTTTACCATGCACTCTTAGGTTGGGAAATTACGAATCTTCACTTTATTTTGGGATTTATCTTGCTGTGCAATAAATAGTTTTTTTTTTTGTTTGTTTGTTTGTTTTTTTAAATTTAACTTTGGAAGTTTATAGATGAGTAAGGTAAAAGGAGTGGGAAAATTGATGAAGAGAGCCACTGTTATCTAAATTAAATTAAAGTTTAAACTCCATTAAAGCCTTTTAGTGCTTTTGAATATAAATAGAACTTGATTTGGTAGGAAACCAATAAATCTTAATCTTGCTATTTCTTTAAGTGTATTTGGAGAGAAATCATGCTTACATTAACAAGAATTTTACTAAACCAAACCATTAAGGATAATAGTAGCTTTAAATCTACTGAGAGCTAAGCATAAACAACTCTATTTTGAGAAACAAAATTGGCTTAAGAATAATAGAAAATGTTGAAAATGATTTTTTTCTGGATTGTTACGTCCTTGGTGATGTTTTCAGGAATTCTTATGGATAAACCTGAAATAATCATTACTATAGTTTTTGGTGGTGCACGCCTGTAATACCAGCACTTGGGAGACTGGGGCAGGAGGATCAGTGCAAGTTCAAGACCAGCCTGGGCTAAAAAAGTGAGCTCAGGGCCAGCCTGAACTGCACAGCGAGACTCTGTCTCGAAAAAGAAAAAAAAAAAAAAAAAAAAAAAAAAAAAAAAAAAAAAAAAGCAACAACAAAAAAAACTTTACTGTAGTTTTTCCTTGAGTTTTTTCTGCTGAACCAGACAATTATTGGTTTTCAAAGCTAAAATTGGGGCATCTCCCACTGAAATTCTAAAAATTTAAATTCTCTCATCTCTGTTGCTGAAATAAAACTTCATTTTGAGATGCTTTCATTTTCATCCCTTTTAATATTTTCATTCAGAACATCTCCCTCCCCATGACACAAGGGTTAGGTATTAATTTCTGAAATGACGCTTCATTTGTCCTTGAAAATGAAAAGATATATGACGTGTAGTTAAAAAGCATATTGTGCTTGCACATATGCAGACCTGTGTCTTTTGGGCTGAGGATAATACACTTTTAACTTGGTATGCTGTGATCAGCTCATATTTCTGCTTCAAAAAACTGTTAAGCCAGCTTAGTGGAATTTGTACAGTTCACATCAATTACAGATTATCTGTTATGGATTACTCAATTTGTGGATTAAATTAAAATTTTAAAACTTTTAGAACTTACGATGTTTCCAGAATTTTAGAAATACAACATTTCAGTGATAATGATAGAATTACTTTATTAATTAATATCTCAGAAAGGAAATTTCAAGACTACTGGGCCTGATTTCAAGTTTATTAACTCAATAAATGAGTTCAAATATCAGTAGGAGACATATTTTCTACTGCTGTGAATTCAAACTTTCTAATTTTTTGTTTTTTATTAGATAAATACTTGTAGTACACAGCATTTACATTCATCTTAGGGAGTAGGTATGTGCACTTAACACAATTTCAATCTTTTTTAAAAATGTGGGGTCTACAGGGTCTTACTATGTAGATCAGACTCATAGTGATCTTCCTGGTTTTAGCCTCCCAAGCATTGAGATTACAGGCAAGTACCCCCACGCCCAGTCTCAATCACTGTATTAGTTAACCCTGGGGGTGGTGCCAGCATGGCAATCCGGGGATCAAACCCTGGTCCCTGCATCTGCCTAAGCATGTGCTTTAATCCACTGAGCTATCTAGCTGATTAGCTGTTATCTGGTTAGCTATTATCAGTCTTGCTGGTGTCAATATGGGTATGCATGTGTAACTGTGGTGTGATGTCTTTAATTTTTGTGGAAAGATTCCTATAAGAGGAATAGTAGGGTCAAATAGAATTTGTATTTGAGGTACTCTCTATACTAATTTCCATGTTTTTACCAGCTTACACTCCCTCTAGCATTGTGTATGGGTGCTTCTACAAGCCCATTTCAACTCCTCTTCACTGCCTTGTGAGCATTTGTGATTTGTATTTTGATTGTAGCCATTCATTCTGGAATAAAGCAAATCTCAGTGTGTTGCCTTTTTCTAATTGTTAGAGATGTTGAATATTTTCTCTTGCATATATTAGTTGCTTGAGTGCTTCCCGGGAAGTGTCTATTCATTTCAGTTACCCATGGATCTTTCATCTTAGGGGTGTGAGTTTTTAATTTCATTAATGAGAGTTTGGCCTTCATGTTCTACCATGCCACAATCATTCTAGACTTATGTTTGACACATCTTTGTTGCCATTCACCTCTTCAGCTACTACCTTTCAATATTTCATCCAACCCACCTTGTCATCCATCTGAAGAAGACATAGTTAACAACCTGATTCTTTTGCCCCATGGTCCTCCATAATTTTTCTACACTGTGTGAGCCTCTGAAAATTATTTCAGTTCTCCTTTCTCCTGATGCAATGGTTTTGCTCCAGGATCTCTCCTAAGAGCTTCATGTGCCCACAGGAGTATCTTGTGGTATATGTGTGTGGAGAATGACTTGGTAAAGTTTTTCTTACTCTCTTCTTCCTCTTTCCAGTCCTCTCTGCTGTTTGTCTGTCATGAGATGGGCAGCTTTCCCTTGCCTAAGTCCTCCTGCTGTGTTACTAAATACAGGGACTAAGATATTTGAATATGAGCCAAAGTAAGCCTCCCAGTGAGTTCTCAGTAATTTTCAGGAATGTTCAGAGACAAAAAGTCGTATTCAGTTGTCATTACTGTAAAGCAATAGTTTCTGCTGGTCTGGTTGACATTAAAGGTTATGTCTTTCTTCTATGAGGGCCACTGTGGGACCATGAAATCCAGTCATATGGGGAACATCCTATTCTATATGTTACACTGTTAATTTCTATCATCTGATTACAGTTCTGATGCAGGCAAAGCAATCAGACCCTTCGCTTCTTGTTTTGCTGTGGAAATAACCCTTGTCCATGCAGGTGAACCTGGCCAACTGCATCTCTAGCAGTATCTGTGAAGGTGCCAGACCTTGTGTTCATCAGCTCTCTTGGAAAGAGATACTTTACTTGGAATAAGATGGGATGCAGTTGTTTATGATACTCTCCTCTGGTGCCACAAGCAACCTTAGCTCCTTGCTTCTCTCTCTAGGCCATCTTCGATGTCGTAGGCTTGTTCTTTATGTTTCCTGAACTTTATGTCCACAGAAACAGTGAAAACAATCCTGGAAAAGTTACGCTTGATTATTCTATCTGATAGTCAAGTTTCCACCTTGAACAGTATCTAGCTTCTTTGAGAATCTGTGAGCAACTATGAACCCCATCTTCCTGTTCTAGAAGTTTCCTCTTTATTCTCATGCACCATTCTTTCCATTTTTCCAAAAGTTTGCTCTTCTTCTAACTTTCAGTATATGGTAGAGAATGCTTGGCCACCCTACATTTTATTTTTAATCCTTGTAGTTTAACTGAATATAAAAGTTTTTATTCTCACCACTCTGAGATCTAAAGAGACACATTGTCTCACTTACCTAAACACCACATAATTTAACTAGCTCTTGAAACTTTTAAAACTGTACAATTTAAATTATTATACTTAAAACAGAATTTTACTATCT
Organism: Myocastor coypus; assembly: GCA_004027025.1. NCBI lineage: Eukaryota > Metazoa > Chordata > Mammalia > Rodentia > Myocastoridae > Myocastor > Myocastor coypus. Next base: position 65,617 of record PVJA010005346.1, on the reverse strand, counting down.
AGATAATTGAGAAAGAATTATATAGAATTGAAAACATTTAGGAAATTTTCTTTCACAAGAGAGAGGAACAGTTTCTGAGTATGAATAGAAGAGGGGATAAAAAAGGAAATAAATTCCTAATCATTTAATCACTTCATTTTGAAAATAATTTAGTTCACAATGATATAATTTTCTTAAGTAAATGCCATAGTTATTTTATACTGTAAAATAGTAGTCTTTGAATTGAAAGATTTTACCCATTTAGAATCTTCTATTATAACTTTAAAAAGTATTATTTCAGTTCATTTTCCAAATTATTAGGAACATACTTTTTCTATTCAAGTTCTATTCTTCAGGGATAATGTATCAAAATGTATTTTAAGCATATATTTTCTATACTTAGGACCCTTCAAAGCCTAGGCTGTCTTAATCACTTTACTACCTGATTTTAAATAAAATTTCCATTTCTTATGCTGAATCTGTTGCTTGCATTATTACATATTTAATTTGCGCTTTGATCTCATTGTCATCACAGAAAAATAGCTGGAGAGAAAATACTAAACATGATGCCAGTTTTTGCCTCCCATAATACCAGGCAGCTGATTTAAAATTAACATAAAATGTTTTAAAAACTGAAAAGAAAATGTAGTTTTGTTTAATTCCATAGCATTTATCAACGTGCTAGACTTAAAAAAAATCTTAGTTTTGGCTGCTGCTATTTTTTTTTTTCCTTTTCTAAATTCTCTTTCACTAGTTTTCCCTGTCCATTCCATACATTCTTTACATAAATGATGCTGTTGAGCAACACAGCTAAATTTCCTTGAGTTATTTCTTAAGTCAAATGTTGGCAGTAGATAGCTAAGGGTCACACACTCTTCCATTTAAGAGTAAACCTATAAAAGTTCCATCCTCTTTCCTAACATTCCAGGACATAAAATAAATTTTTTCAAACTGAAGAAATGCAATTTAAATCCTGTAGTCAGAAAAGTTTGTGAAAAGTGAAACTTTTATGTGAGCACCAGAAAAGAGGGATCTTGTATTTCCATTAGTGGCGAGCACAGTAGGGGTAACACGGAGCAAGCATGATAAAGGACCACTAAGTGCTGCTCCCCATGGATATTCCTGGAGACATGTGGAAGGACAGAGACATTTACCATCTTTAAAAATGTCTGTTACGCAATGGGTTAACAGACGTCCAGCCAGTTGAGCCATACATGTGAATGAAAGAATGTGGTATAGAGGAGGACCCACAGGTTCAGTGCCCATCCTGTCATAGCAATAAAAGTCAATGCCATTAAGTAGAAGAACTTTAAATGTTACATACACCATTGTTAGATTTATTATGTAGGGCTGATGCTAATTGTATATTTGAACTCAGATCTCATCAGCTTTTTGTAATTTTCCATAACCATAGGTTTCTGTTGTCCATGGCTCTGTTCCTTTCTTTTTTTACTAATATACTTTGAGTCCATATACATAAGAAAAGACCCTAAGATTTTGCATAGACTGCACCTGACTCAGTTATAAAAATTTCATGGTTTCTCTGAGACAATCATGCCACACCCACTTGAAATGTTATTTCTTCAGAAAAGATCAAAACCATAATCTCAGGGACATCAGTAAGCAATGGTGCTTGGAGAAGAAACTGATGCCCAGAGAGCATGGTTAGAAGCTGTCACATGCAGACAGACTTTAGGTCATAATTGTTTGCTCAGTTATGAATCATAAATCACACCTGGATCCATTTACTGAGCCAAGTAGCAAACTGAACACACTATCAGGTTGTGAGACTCAGAGGAAAGAAGAGTTTCTATTATTGTTCAGTTCTATGTTGTGCAAGCTAGATTAATCAAATAGGCAGAACCCCCAAAATAGAGTTAGGATGAGGCTGGGCCAGGTTCAATGTGTGCCCTTGATGTTTAACTGGTATTCCAAGAAAAAGAAATAGTATGTGATGGCTAAATTAAGCGGCACCGTGACTGGCCCATATCACACAGGTATTTGGATCAATGTTCTGCTTCTTGTGGGATACATTTTTTCAAAGGGATCAACATTTATGTCAGTGGATTTTGAGTAAAATAATAGGTGATTTTTGAACTCAATCTATTAATTGAAGACCTTAATAGAACCAAGACTGACCTCCCTAAGATGTGAGAAATTCTTTTAGACTGTAAGTACAATTATTCCTGGATGTCCTATCCTCAAGCTTACCCTACAGGTTTTGTATTTTCTAAACCTCATTATTATATGTTTAAATTCCTTTTAATTTTTCTGCTTCTCTTTTCCCTCTCTATATATTTTCCATACATATGTGCACATCTCTCTATATGTGCATGCTCTCTCTATATATATATAATGTGTATATTATATATATGCTCAAACATACATATGTTTGAGGCAGGGATTTCCGTGTGAATCCAATGTACAAAAACAGATCCTTATATAATATCTGAAATAAACGACACTCCTGACAGAGACAAAGGCAAAAGCAAAATATCCTAAACTGCAGAATAGTCTGTAGCAAGTACATACAAAAGGCCTGGTCAGGGAATATCAACCAACATAAAAACTGACCTGAGGAACAGTGCAACAGATTAAAAGATGAAGGTACAACTTCAAAGACACTCAGCCACCTTATATGTGACAACGGGGTAAAATATGTTCACTGGGAGAAAGATAGCTTCTTTAATATGTGGTGCTGGAAAATGTGACTTGCTACATGCTGAAGGCTAAAGTTAGACCCATGTCTGTCACTATGTACTAAACTATAGTCAAAATGGATCCATATTTGAACAATAAAACAGCAATGCTAAATCTTGTGAAGGAAAATACAGGTAGAAATCTTAATGGCAGGTGTAGATAAAGGTAAAGAGTTTATGAACAACAGAAAAATTCATGGCAAATCGTTCAAAGAATCAACATTTGGGATATAATGTTTAAAAACATAGATATACTTATTTAATTATTTATTTATGCATTTTCTACTTGGTCTTGCTATACACCTTGGACTCTTCACAATCCTCTTGTCTCAGCTTCCCCAGTGATGAGATTATAGGCATGTGCCACTATGCCCATATTTGGCGGCCAGCATGGCATGTCCAGGGTTTCAGGGCCAGCATGCGTGCATTACTGGAGATGGAACCCAAATCCTTGAGTTTGTCATGTAGGTCCCTGGACAGCTGACCTATCTCCTCAGCCCAGAGGAATCTCACCTTTTTAAAAAAAACCTTCAGTACTTCAAAAGAAATATCCAATACAGTAAAAAGAGAATCCACTTACTGGGTAAAATTGATAGCAAACTGTCCCTCTGACAAAGACCTTCTATCTAAAACATACAGATTTTAAAATAATCAAGGCTCAAAAATTCAAAGACCCAATCCAAAAATGGGCATCTGAGATGAATATACTCTTCCTCTCAGATGAAGAAATGAAGAAATTCATCAGGTAGTTAATATATGAAAAAAAATGTTCAACATCATGGTCATTTGAGAAATAAAAATTAAAACGAGATTCTATCTCACCCCCGAAAGAATGGCTATCATCAAAAAGTCAGCCAATAACAAATGCTGGAGGGTTTGTGGGGACAAAGGAACCCTTCTTCATTGTTGGCAGGAGTGCAGAATGGTACAGTCACTATGGAGATCAGTGTGGACACTCTTCAAAAATATTGGATTGGAGGCCATTCAACCCAGCTATTACCCTTCTGGATATTTTTCCAGAAGTCCTGAAAATATACTACAGTGCTATATGTACAGCTATGTTTATAACAGCATAATTTGTCACAGCTAAATCATTGAAACAACCGACATGCCCATTAACTGAGGAATGGATAAAGAAGATGTGGTAATTATACACAATGGGGAATTATTCAGCCATAAAAAGGATGAATTTAAGGCTTTTATCCGTAAATGGATGCAACTAGAGACCATAGTCCTAAGTGAAATAAATCAGACTTGCATATGTAAATATCATACTGTCTACTTAGTATGAGAATCTGAAAAATAAAACCTCAAGGGTACAATAGATACTGTGAGAAGGTAATAAACCTATTCATAAGGACATAATTACTGAATTGAGAAGGACTAGAGAGGAGTAGGGGGAAGAGATAGATCTGTGTATGCAAGCAGGATATCCACGACAAATGTACTATGGATTTCTGCTGGTCTGTGAAAAGGAGAAGTTAATGCTTAGTTTGTTTTGCCTCCATTTCTCAATTCTTTCACCTTTTTCTCTTCATTTCTTATGTATATCTTTCCTTTTTTCTTTGCTCTTCAATTTTGTATGCAGAGATTTGTTAATATGAACAAGTAATTTGAAGATAGCACTACGTAATACAACAGATTCTGTGAAATTTGTATTTCATGTTGTAAAACTATCATTTGCAACTTTTCTGTTGTTACACTGTTTTGTAGTAGTCTCTTTCAAAAATAGAAAATAAAAAAAGGACACAGCTGGCTCTCTGTGTGTGGATGTATTTCATATTAATTGTTTTATTACCAAGTGATTAACTTAGGGCTCATACTTTTGTCTTGAAAAACAGTAACCGAACTCAGTCTCAAATGCCATATGTTGACTTCTTTAGCCATCTGTAGATCATCTGCATAGTGCCTGTGAACTGTGTCACATATCAACTCTTAAAAGTCCAAGCATGCCATTCTCGACATGTCCTAAAACATTGTAAAATGCTTCCCAAGTTGGTGGAAAGATAAGACGTTTGATCTAGTAACCATGATTTCACTGCTTTGTAGAACGTATCCTAAAATAGTAATTCTTAGTCTGAGTTCAACAAAGATCATCAAAGATGGAAGTGGAGGTGACTTACTTTAATTAATAGTATATGTTCACAAAGTCTAACTTTGTAATACATGAATTATACTAAGAACATAGTGAAACTTTTTGCATTCACTATACTATATGCTGTGCAGAAAACACAGCCCACCAAATCCTATTTCTTATCATTTTTAGCAAGTTAACCCCAAGTTTTAGGAAATCTTGGGAAATGCCTTTGAGTTTTATGTATATAATCACATCACAAAGTAGTTTTACAAAGAATGAATGGCAGATTCATATAATCACAAGTTTTTACATCTAAATGTGGGTCATAAAACTTTACCATCATATAAAACTTCTTGTTTTATATGCATGTGGAAAACAAAAGACCAGAACATATAACTGCCTTGGTCAGTTTTTCAAGCAACTTATTTTTGCTTTGAAAAATAACACATTTGTTTATTTTCATTTGTTTGGAGAAGAGTATACTAATTTAATTTTAAAAATAAAGAAGCAAACTTTAAAATATTAGTATATTTTGTTTTTTTTTTGTCTTTTTGAGACAGGGTCTCACTGTGCAGTTGAGGCTGGCCTTGAGCTCACTTTTGTAGCCCAGGCTGGTCTCGAACTCACACCTATCCTCCTGCCTCAGCCTCCCAAGTGCTGGGATTACAGGCATGCGCCACCATGCCTGGCTATAATATATGTTTCTAATTAAAAAAAAAGTTTGACATTTCTCCTACATAAGTTCCTGTACATCAGACATTCATATAATAAAAAGTAGACCTCTTAATGATAAGAGAAGCTACGACATTATCATAAATCTGAACAAAAGAAATAGTAATCATATATATATATATATATATATATATATATATATATATATACACTGGCCTATTAATGATACATGGTATTGTCTTATGACAGTTTGATATGTAGGAAAGAATGCGTGAATCCTCTCAATAATAATGGTTTTCAAAATTCTTTTATTAAAATTTTTAATATTTTAATGTAATGTTTTAATTCATAATTAGTGAGGAGAGTTAAACTGTACACTATTCTTTTGAGTAAATACTCTATGTGCAAACACTATTAGTATTATTTTCCTAATCACCTTTTATTGTGCTTTCATCTAAATATATGTCAAAATTTTGCAAAATGAGGAGAAGAAACTGGGAAAGTTTCTAGGTGCTTATGGTCATTATGAGAAAGTCTACATAATTAGATAAGCAAACCTCAGTATTGCAACTGGTTATGTACTTGGTCTAGTGTAAGGTAGAAATAAACTTATTATAGATTATATAAAATACAGTAGCTCTTTATACTTTGGTATGCAAAAATCAGAGGGTCTTAGTAAAATGTACCTTCTGATTTATGAGTTCTGGGATGAGATCCAAGATCCGTGTTTCTATTACCAGTTTTACCTGAGACTATTTCTACTGATCCAGATCACATTTTGAATAGCAAAATCACTCTTCTATAGTCATTTTTGTATTTATGAAACTATTAAGGAAGATTGGAGCAGGAAGTCAAAATGCCATTGTAAGTACTTGATTTGGTTTGGGTCATAAGTTATTTGTATATCCACACTATTTTTGTGTAGTTTAAGGCAATATAATTTATTAGTTTTATGGATTCCACGCAGAGCCAAGAATTACTTTGGTGGACTGACTTGCCATTTCACGATTATATGGGAGAACAGTTTGCTTCCCCAGTTGCATATTATTTTGCTTAAAACATCAAATACTTAAAGAAGACTGTCACCTCTTTCTCCCTTTGTCCCTTGTAAGGCTAAGACACTGACATTCTAAAGCCAAGTGAAGTCTTACGTAATTGTGCATCCTGGCATGGCGAAATTTCAGCAGATCTCCAAGTGAGGTCTTCATACCCTTTTCAAAATTTTATCCCAGTAACTCAAACAACTACTTTTTTCATGTTTATCTATTTCTAGGAAATGCAAATATTTATTTTTAAATTGAAATGTCATGCCATATTACAGCAGCTATGAGGAAAACACCTCTTCCTAATGTGTATGGACGAAAGACTTAAGGTAATAAATTTATCTTAAAAGCTTCTTGCCTTTGAAGATACACGTTTGTAACAGATTAGTTAATACACAAAACCCTGCACCGTTTCAGTACAGTTTTGCTATTTGTATTAGATGTTTCATTGACATAACTGTTCTTAGTGACAAACACTCTAAGAAGAAAGACAAGAAACATCTGCAAATGTAGCTTGGAGGTGACATTCTAATTCTAGAGACAGCAATAATGCATCATGCATATCCTCTCCTTAGCAGATAATGCTGTCATTTGGTTTGTAGAAATAACAGAAGCAATGATAGTATCATACTTTCTTTGGAAAGTTGCTTAGAAGATTACATCAGATGGTATAACTAACTTAATAATAACTTAATTATTGGAAAATATAAGATTATTAAAATGACAATATATACAGAGTATTTATAAAGGACACTTAATATGTTTTACATGTCATTATATCCTGAAACAGCCAGGATATTACTGTTAAAATTAAGAAAATATCTGGCCAGGCGTGGTGGCACACGCCTGTAATCCCAGCACTGGGGAGGCTGAGGCAGGAGGATCGGTGCAAGTTCGAGACCAGCCTGGGCTACGAAAGTGAGCTCAAGGCCAGCCTGAACTGCATGAGACCTTGTCTCAAAAAGACAAAAAAAAAAAAGAAAATATCTGAGAAGCTATCTGCAAATAAATACATTTATTTCAGGAAAACATGATGTAAGCGCTAATTACTTTTTAAAATTATTTCCCCAAACAGGCATGCTGTTGCTTCAGCTCTGAGAATCAGTCAGCACCGGTAGAGTTAATTTTCTTGGGTTTATGAATTGCAAATCCCAGTTACATCAGCTTCTGAGACAGCAACACATGGGTTCCATGGGAGGCCCCTTAAGAAAATCAGCTTTATTAACTAAGGTCTAAAAATAGTTTATAATCTAAAACAGGAACTGTTACACCACACAGCTGTGTTTTTCTTGAACTATTTCACTGGCTTTCCAGAATCAATTATCACTAGTAGTCTGTTGTGCCTTATATTTATATGAAAAGGTCAGGTTAAATTAATTAACTTCAAATAACTATCAAAGTCTGTGTGACACCACTGTCATCTTTCTAATGTAATACATATCTCACTGGAATCACAGGCCCAGAGAGTTGGTCACATATTGGGGACATATGCTCTTGAACTCATTTCTTTACTCGGTCAAAATTCTAGGCCTCTGTGCTTTTGATATTCTACTTCAAGATGCAGTATTGGAATATAGTGTCTGTCAGGTTGATGCTGTTTCACAGAGACTCAAAGGAGAATAATTACAAAAGTGCACTTGGTATGAAAACAGGAAAAGCACCCCAAATGACCTTGCTTTGTGGATCTGCATGCTTTAGTGTTACACATGGTAAGCCTTGCCTTCTTGCTATTTAAGTGTTTTAGAACAGGAGATAAACTAGATCCCATGGTAGTTAAAACCCTCCAAGAGCATCCAGTCATGGTGTTTTACTGCAAATGCAAATGATCGTAGAAATTAAATCGAGCTCTAATTGTGCTAACAGTTGCTTTTCATCCTACCTTGGAATGAGGAAAGGGTTTAAAGAAGTGCTTCTCTGGTTAATGGGCAAAGTCATAATGTAAACAATGATTCTTTGCAAGATTAGCAATCCTGAGGAAAGCAATTAGAGAAAGGAAGAACATTCAGGCAAGTTAATGCTTAAGAGCTTGGAGTAGGGTAAAGTTGTGAAGAATATTATTTCCAGATTCGATGGAATCCTTTCAAAGCTTTTATGTTATCTCATAGGAAAATTACTTTATGTAACTAAAAATAAGTTTTTAAAAAATACTTCAATTGTTAGAGAAAATTTGTCCTGACTCCTATGCTATGTTCTACCAATAAGGATGTCATTCAGAAATTATTTTATTAATATACTCAGTTTCTATATACCTAGTACTTAGCACACAACCTAAGGTATATAACATGGGTTTGACAAGTATATTGATATGTGTAGTAGTCTTGTAATTGATAAAACTAACGGCCATTTAGTGTTTCCAGAACAATCCCATGTTACTTTTTTCATCACTGACACAAAATATTCAACACTCACAGGTTAAAAAGGAGGGAAACTTTATTTCAACTCACGACTAATAAGTTTTTAGTACAAAGTCCCCTCAATCCAAAGCAGTGTGGCATGGCAGAGCAGAGTCACAGAGAAAGAGTTCATAGTGTGGCAGGCAGGCGGCAGAGAGCAGAAAGCGGTAGCTGACCTTTTTCTAATTCTTTGTATTCATCCAGTTACAAAGCTATGGCTTGGTGCCACACACAGCTGGGGTAGGACTTCCATTATCCATATCCTTAATTCAAGTATCACAACTTGATCCAGCACCTCTACCAAAGCCCACCTGTGGACATATGAGGTTTCAGGGGAACATATAGATACAAACGATAACGTATTCCAATTACTTTGTGTCTTGTTTGGGCCAGGCAATGGAGGCTCTTGTTTTATACAGGCTTCTCTGTACAATAGAAAAAAAAAAAATCACTGGATTTGAAATAATATCTCTACCACTTCTAATATAAAAGTGATTTTTTTGTTTGTTTTGTTGCAAATCACATGCCATTCTCAACCTCCATTATTGTTATGGAACTTTGTTCTCACATTGTTTATACAAAGAAAATCATATTGTTGCCGGGCATGGTGGCACACGCCTGTAATCCCAGCACTTGTGAGGCTGAGGCAGGAGGATTGGTGTGAGTTCGAGACCAGCCTGGGCTACAAAAGTGAGCCCAAGGCCAGCCTGAACTGCATAGAGAGACCCTGCCTCAAAAAGACAAAAAAAAATCATATTGTTATCAGCTACATAAATTATTATATGAGAGATGATTATAAAGCAATATTACAAAATCTTGATGATATATATATATATATATGTGTGTATATATATAATTAGCAATTTGTCTTGTACTTTATCTTCTAATATATTGAGATCTATATGTTCATATCTCCACCTGCCCATGTCACAACACTTCTAATTTGATATCAAGGTTTGCTAATGTTCAACTTAAGTCGTGGCTGTTGAAAACTTCTGACAAGCTGGATCTTTGGGACCTGCTCTTCGAGTAGCTTTCCTGTAGGTGTTTGAAGAAATAAACCTGATTTTTTGCTGCTATTCCTGAATGATTAAGGTTCTGTTTAGAAAATGCTCTACTATGCCTATATCCCCAAGGGCTTTGCCGGTTTTATCTTTCAGTAGCTTTAAGTTTTCTGTTTAAATATTTAGATCTTTGATCCATTTAGTCATAAGTTAGTTCATGTTGAGAAATAAGGGTCCCATTTCATTCCTCTACAGACATATAACCTATTCCCTCCAAGCCACCTGTGCAATAGGCTGTCTCTTTTCTAACAGATGCCTTTGCATCTATTGGTTGAACATGTCCGGGACCATTTCTGTATCCTCACTTATACTGCATTGCACTGTGGGGGATTTGACAGGAAAACATTAGAGCAGGAGCTGAGCTGAGGGAGAAAACATAGATTTCTAGTAAATCAGAGCCAACAGAAGAAAAAGCATAAAAAATATGAAAATAATAAACACAGAAAACATGAATAAACACATTAACCCTACAACACTAAATAAATCAAAAAATTAATTGAAACTCACACCTATAAGATATTCAGTGAGAATGCATATTATATATGCAAAAGAGACAGTATATATGTGAATTAAATGTAGTCTTTTCCAGAGAGTCTGCACAATCAGACCTAAGGACGCCTCTGAATCTTTCATGGCAATACTAAAACTATTCCCATTCTGGACTTCTCTCTGCCAGGTTCCAGGGATTCTTACCCAGTCTGATCTAGTACTGGGTGTGATAGTAGAACTAGCAGGTGGATTCACTGATGCAAAATTGTCCATTGAGTGAAGAGTATGCCTAAGCAAGCAAACCATCTGCAGTAGTAACAAACTAATCAGTTGTGGTCATATCTATCCGGACAAGTTCAGAACATACCATGAAACTTACTTTTGGATTTCCTTTTAGTTTAGAGAAGAAGTCCCCACTTAGAGTGCAGCAACATAATATCCCAAATATCAGCCAACAGCTAACATGTACTCCATGTGGTAACTGTGTCTCCTTTTGTGGTAGAAAAGGTATTGAGCCTTAGTTTTCTAGAATCAGTTATATAAAGCTCAGTTATATAAGCTTTATGGAAAGGGTAATATAAGAGGAGAGAAAGCAAAGAAAAATGCATTTTTAAAAAATCTTCTGGTATGTGGTATGAGAAGGAGAAAATAGGAAAGGCATGAAAGGTGCTAATAGTGGTAGAAGTATAGGTTACATTCCTGCATGGGATAACAGGGAAAACTCAACATAAAATCAGTGATGAGCAATGCAAATGAGAAAGGATTTTATGGCTAGAATGAAAGAAAAAAACTAACGGCTGACAGATAAAGAAAGGGGTGAAGAAAGGAAAGACAATTTGAAGAAGGATTAATAAAAGCAAAGGGATCAGGTGAAAAATCTATGTACATGCAGAAAGAATTAAAAAGGACAAAGGAGAATTTCTGTATCCTCTATAAAGTCTTTTCGAAGTCTTTAAAAGAAAAAGAGGCAGATAATGAAATAAAAATTGTGTGTATGCAGAGAGGAATGAATAGAAAGAAGAAAATGGCAAAAAAAAAAAAAAAAAAAGGAAACTTTCTATTGCTATGGAAACATTGCTATTACCCACAGCTTCAGGATAAGTAGCTCAGCTCAAGCCAAAACATGACTCTGCTCATGCTAGAAATCTAAAGTGCCAGTCTGACCCCAAAATGGTGTGGGATGCACTATTGCCTACACTGGGAACAGGCCACACCACCACCTTCCACTCCTAAGTAGCTCAGGCTGAACTTGGCCTCTGATTGATTACATGAGCTGGGTCAGTGTTTCTCAACTCCAGACCCTCAGCAGGACTCTCCACAATCTACTCTTCAACCACCAACTGCCTTCCATAATTGTCTTGTCCTCATCCACCCTGTAAACTTGACAATGTGGAGCTTCGCTTGGTGCTAAGAGACCAAAGTGGAACCCAGGCTCAAAAGTTGAGCCCTTACTTACAATTGTCACCTCAGCAGCTCTTGTTCTACTGTTGTGGCAAGGGCACTCAACCAGTCACTCACTAACTCTTTGCAGTGGAAGGGAATACTCAGCAGTATGCAGACATTTTGTGGGGCCAGGGTTCAAACTCACGAACTTGCACTTATCAGGCAGGCACATGCCACAGAGCTATCTCCCCAGACTGCTCTCTGTGGTTCTTGTCGATGTTCTCTGAATCACTCTACCATGGCTCCTCCTCTACTCAGCCATGTTGGTTCTTCTTCCAGATCATTCGTTCACAGTGGATATTTCCTTAGCCTCTTTGATATGACTCCTGCTGTACTCAGCATTTTTGTAGATTTTACCCTGTCCAAGATCTGGTCCATTGTAGGACTGACATTTCTGCTGACTCATGTCAAGGGGGAACAATCCAGGGCCAGCTCCAGGTTGGTGGTGCCTGAGCCAGTGAGTCACATGCACAGCTGTTGAGTTGCTCAGGGACTATCCTGCAGACTTGAGCGTTCTTCCAGTGCCCCAGAACCAAATTATTTATTTTTAATTTAAAAAGAAAAAACTAAGTGCTAGTGATAATTTGGATAAATTTGAAACCCTAGACACTATTATCGGGAATTTAAAAAAGAGTGTCTATTGTGGAAAGTAGTGTGGAGATTTTACAGAACAAGATTTAGACATACTATATAGTTCAATAATCTTAATTTAGTTTATGTATCCAGAAAAAAAAATCAAAATCAGTATCTTGAAATGCACATTATTCACTGGAGCATTATTCACAATAATCAACAGATAGAAACAACATAAATATCAAGCAAAAGATGAATGAATAAGGAAAACCTGATGTACAAGTATAAAGAAGTTGAATTCAACCTGAAAATTGTAGATTTCCTAATAAGGAATATATTAAATAATATGCAGCAACATGATGGACCTTGAAGATGTTATCCTAAATGAAATAAACCACTCATAAAAGAATAGTTTTGCAGAGTTCTACTTTTATATGAGTTAAATAAACTAGCTGAGCACATCCAAAACAATGATGGCTGCCAAAACGGAGCGTAAAGTGGGGAGTCACTCACCAGTGGTTATAAAGTTTGATTATGCAAGAGTTTCAGAGATCTGCTTCAACATGGTGTCATTGCCTGTGGTGCATGCAAAAAGTAGAAGAGGGTGTACCTTCTATATTTTTCTCATAATGAGAAAGAAAGCATTAAATTTACTAGTAATGGAAAAAAAAAAAACTATAAGAAACAGTTTACCTAATGTTCTATATGTGAGAACAGTCAAACGGATAACACTATAGTTGTGTTTTCCCACTTTCTAGCTCTGTTCCTTTAGATAATCCGTTTCAGTTTTATGAGATAAGTTTATTTGTAAACTAACTTAAAAAATGTGCATCCCATGGGCCAACTGGTACTGTGTACTATGTGTACACAGACATATACTAATACTACATCCTGCATGAAGTCATACACTTACATATCTATATACCCAACCTATAACATTCTTTTGCTATTACTTGGACGTGCATAGGTAATATGCGTCTTTTTTATCCCAAATATTAAATATTTATATATTTGTTGCATTTTAATGTTATCATTTTCTGTTTTCTAGTTCTGTGGAAGGGGAGATTGAACCCAGCATTCAGTAGATGCTAAGCAGGCATTCTGTTATTGGGATATACCCTCAAATCCATTTAACACTGGAAAAGATTAGGTGAAAAAGAGAGAATTATGATAACCAGGCCTGGTGGCATGCTTCTGTAATTCCAAGACTTGGGAGTCTGAGACAGGAAGATCACCATGAGTTTAAGGTCAGCCTAAAAACTAACTGGCTAACTAACTAACTAACTAAATAAATAAATAAATCTAATAAATAAACAAACAAATGAATTAGTCAGGTGTCAGATGTGGTGTGCACCTGTACTCTAGCACTCTGGGTGGCTGAGGGAGGACTGCTGTGAGTTGTGAGTAACAAAGTGAGTTCAAGGCCAGCCTTAGCTGCATAGTGAGATCCTGTCTCAAAAACAAAGAAAACATCACCCCAAAAGAGGAATTTGTCTCAGTTGTCTGATGTAATAATCCTGATTTGACCCAGGGTGTGGGTTTTTGTGCCTAAGTCAGTTAGCAAGTGGTAGCAGTAACAGTTGTGTTATCTTGTCTAAGATATAGATACTTTGTTGCCTTTGAGCTGTTAATGTAAGTTAAAACTGTTTTAAAGAGGACCCTCTGTTTTATATATTAAAGTGCCTAAAAATTAAAATGATACAGAATTTCAAAACTAGATGACAGGCATTCAACAATGGCTGTTTATATTGCATATTTTTGTCTTCAAAGTAATTCAGATTATCAGATAGATGTAAGCATGCAAAATCAGTGAATAAATGAGTATTGTTCCTTTCAACAAATAGAAATTAGTAATATAATCATCTTAGCTATGTTGTGTGTGTATATATACATATATACACACACACACATATATATATATATATATATATATATACATATATATATTCCCCTTCTATTTTGTCCTTTCCTTTGTCTAGCTGCATCCTCTGTTATTAATACTAACATAATACAAAAATAATCAGCTGCATCCTGTCCATAGTCTAAATTACGTGGATCCGTGTACATCTTTAGATAAAATATCTTACCAAGATCAGTAATAGTAGGTGTGAAATTGACTGCAGATAGACTTTTAGGTTTGGTGATGAAAGTTAGGTGCAGTGAAGGGTGGCATTACTATAACTGAGAATGCTATGTTGTATTCATGTAAAACATGCTGCCATCCACTCACTGTTAACATGCTAGGAAATGGTTTTTGTTTCTTATCTGATTTACATGTCTGAATTAATATGCTTTACCTCACCATGATCATTTTATATAGTGTTTTAGACTACTAATAGTATTTTAAGAATTTATATAGCTAGCCGGGCATGGTGGTGCACGCCTGGAATCCCAGCACTCGGGAGACTGAGGCAGGAGGATCGGTGTGAGTTCAAGACCAGCCTGGGCTACAAAAGTTAGTGCAAGGCCAGTCTGAACTGCATAGTGAGACCCTGTCTCAAAAAGACAAAAAAAAAAAAAAAAAAAAAAAAAAAAAAAAAAAGAATTTATATAGCTGGTAAAGGTTATAAATTCAGTTACCAAGAAATGTTTGAAGATAAGATATATTTAAAAGAAATGTGAGGGGCTGGGGAGATAGCTCTGTGCAACAAGTGCCTGCCTGGCAAGTTCAAGGTTGTAAGTTCGAACCCCAGTCCCCCACCCCCAAAAAAGAAAAAGAAATATGAGAGGAGGATGAAAGGAAGAGAAGAAGCAGACAGAAAGGGGGAGAAGGAAGAGCAGAAGGAGAAAGGAGGGAAGGGAGGAGAAAGAGGAAAGTGGAAGAGAACAAGAAGGAATAAAAAAAGTATTTGCTAATTTATTGATGTGATAAAAATATAACAAAGACCATTTTTTTAAATCATTGCATATTCCGTGTGATTCCAATGTCCAGTAAAATTTTATTCTTATTCCTATTAGTATCTTGTTTCTGCTGGGTTGAATCCTGCATGATTTGCAATAGACCTGTACCTGAGTTTTCTCAGCTTTGGTTCCAGTAATTTCTTACTGAAGACATAACCATCTCATACATTCACCGTTAGTACAAAGGGCTTTATATCATGCATCATGGACTTGTACAGTAAGAATTCTAATATTTAAGTTTTGGCACATTTTGGCAAAAGGTAACATAACATAAAATATTGAAGATCTTTGGCCTTATTGGTATTTGAATGACAATAATGTCATTGTAATTGAATCTTTTTTAAAAATAGCGGAACCAGATGCTGTGCCGGCCCACCACATGCTGCACACCCTGAGCCACTGACTGAGTCTGAACTCAGTGGTGTGCACCTGTAATTCCAGTGCGGGGGAGGCTGAAAATAGGAGGCTACCACGAGTCCAAGCTGTGTAGTGAGACCCTGCGCTAAATAAATAAATAGGTAAATAAATAAATAAATAAATGTAATTTAAATGATCAGAAATTATCACATTGCTTGTCATAACACAAGTTTCTCAGCTTTATTTATTGGTCTTTCCATAGTATGTGAATTTGCACAGGCTAATTGCACTTATAGTGCTCTTTTAATTTCTTTGATTGTTGTGACAAATAATTTGAAGAAAAATTTTATCATTAACACCTTGATATTTCTTGCAGTTGTTGAGTGTGTTCATGATTTTTCTACTCAATAACACTTTATGGTAGAGTAGCAAGAATCTTATTTTTTCTACTTTTGTCTTCTCATAGTAGCTTACTAACAGTTTAGATGAAAAGGAGATATTTAGCTGGTCATCATTAATTAGACTCGATTGAGTTCTGATAAGAATTGATCTCTAGTTGCTGTAGGCTCCTGACTACTTAGGTTCTACTTCTCCTGACTCATCTTGGAATTTATATAAATATATTCTCTCTCATCAGACTCTTAAATTTCTTTAAAAGAATTATGCCTTAGTCTCCTATGTTACTGTAGTACCCAGCATTATACCTGGAAAACAATGTGTTTAATTACTGTTAGATAAATTAATAAAACAAATATGAAAAGTCAATACTTTATAGGTTTATACGTATATTAATAATATGTACAGACTAATTTTAATTACTGTATAAAATCTTCACTCTATAGAGTGGCTGGATATAAGAATTATATCACAAACACTCAGCTTATAGTATTATCTGTATGTCCAACGACAGCACAGGAACATGCGTCTCTGAAAAGAGGAGCTGAAAGGAAATGGAAGGGATTTCTTATTAAAAGTAATTAAGAATAATTGAGATGAAGATATTTCTCCATCTGGTCTCTGTAAAGTGATAATTCTAAGATGGGCGAATGTTGAAGCAAGAGCTTGTACTGGAATGAGGCCTTTGCAGTAGCTATGTACACACTTTCTTTTTCTTTTTTTGAATTTTTTAAAATTTTATTTATTATTTTTATTCTTGTTTCAGAACCTTTGTTTTTATCCACTCATTTTTATGGCTGGCTCAGCCTGCTCCAAGGGCAGGGCTGGCGCAGCATGTGGTGCCGGGGATCGAACCGCGGTCCCTGAAGCCACCCAAGCTTCCCCAAGCAGGCACTTTAGACCACTGAGCCATCCCGCCAGGCCCCTACACACTTTCTTCCATGGTGTATTCAGCTATAAAGTCTGGCTTATAATGGTTCTAAGATATGCTTCCAGGCCGCATCTCATCTGCTGTCCACTTTGTAAATACATTCTCATTAGTGCACAGTCTTTAGCATTTGTACATGGGTTGTCTAAGGGTGCTTTAACCACAAGGCAGTTAGAAGTTGAAGTAGGCAGCATAGTCTACACATTATGTTTCTTATCTCTGATTCTGAAGGAGCATTTTGCCAAGTGAACTAAAACCGACATGTATATTCTTTAACACAGAACACTGTATACAGTTGATGCTGACACATTTACACAGGTGTTCCTAGTATTTGCAGGTTTAGGCTAAGTTCAATTTAGGTTTTACGGTTGTACTGTAGAATATGTTGGCACTAACTGCATGTGATTAGACACATAGTTAAACGTAGCTTAAAGTTCATTGTGTATAGTACAGCAGCCACATGTTAAGTAATAGTCAAGAATTTCAGCTAATTGGACAGAGCAAACGTACATTTCTGTTATCTCATAAATTTCTGTTGAGTCCCTTTGCTCTAAGGTCTCTAAACTCACTAAAGTGTCCTGTATTTTCAAACTAAAATGTGTTGCCATTTTGCATTGAGAAACTGAATAAAGTAATAAACTTTCAAGTCATTTAAAATTAGATGTCAAAACGCATGTAGCTCAAGTTCATCCTTACAAATACTGTGGAAATTTCAAACTGAACAGTATAAATAAAAACAATGAGATATGGTCAGAGTGAGGTTATAGAGATTGCTGTGGTGCTAGTGATTTTCTTAGAACTGCACCTTGGAATAGAGAGACTCCTATAGTAGCAGTTGCCAGGACTACTGATGAATTCTCAGCTTAACTAGAATTGTCTGGAGATTATTGATGCCTGAGGCCCAACTCTAGAATTTATGCCTTAATTGGTGCTAGTATCTGAGTGTGCCCTTCTAGTTTCTCGAATTAGAATCTGAATCCTCAGTGCAAAAATGTAGTGAGGTTGAGCCTACTGGAAGGGAATGAAATCTTGAGGAATCCATTTCCTGAATAGATTAATGTGTGAGAGAAGAGCTCAGGAGGTGGGTTCATGCCTTTTGCTTTTCTGCTACGTGGAGAGGTAATTTCCATCCTAGCTTTGGCCTTTAATTTTCCACTATGCAAGGATACAGGGAGCCCCCCTCAGTGGACTTGGAGTCTCAGCACTCTGAATTGGATATTGGATTTCTCAGCCTCTAAAATGGTGAGAGATAAAAAAAAACCAAAAAACAAAAAAAACCCTCTCTTTAGAAATTAACCTTAGCAGGTCTCAGATGCTCTGGGCTGGCAGTACAGACTAAGACAATTGGGAAACATCCTGGGTCTACTGATATTTAAAGGTTTCCATTTGATTTGAATAGGCAGCAAAACTTGAGCATTGAAGTGCAATCCCTGCTGACACTAAGTCTAAAGATGTGCCCAGGTATTCTCATTTCATTTAACTTCCCAGTGGTTCTAATTATTAATTTAAGGAAGACGATGATAAGGACATGGAGACAAGTTGTGTAAATATTTTCTGTAATGGGGCATAAGAGGCAAAATAGAGCATCTGGCTTCCTTTAGCCAAATAAAAACAAGGTGATGTACAGCAGTAATCCAAGTATAGTAATATTACATTTCACATCGGCATGCCTGGGACTCATTAAAGAGGCAGTTTGGGTCCATCCATTCCATTGCATTACGTGTTTGCATTTGTATTTACAAAAGCACATTCTCTAGTTGAGTCTGCTGGACACTCAAGCTGAGAACCACCACTATAGATGATTAGTGATGTTTTCCTCAAATCCAGATAATACGTTTTTAAATGCCAGTTTCATAAAGTCAAAATAAATTTTCCACATTTCTTACAATTTGAAAAACTACCAACTTGTGCTTTGATATGGACAGACACTGCTATGAATCCACATGGGTTAATGCATGTAAAACACTTTCTTACAATTTTGAAATGTCATAGCCCACAGTCCATCCCCCACCCCCCCACACACATTGGATTTAGCAAATTGAAGCCCAATACTGTATGTTCTGGTAATATCCTTAGTACCAGAACAACTTGTGTCACCCTAAGCCAAATAAATTAGCTCTAAACTGCAAATGAAATGCCTATATTTAATGTTTTGGCTATATCATAATAAAAGGCTATACACATGAATAAAGGACTGAGTCAATTTTGTGATGCTTGACTTTTAGGTACCTACACATTGGGAAATGCAGTTTTCTTGGGAGTGAAACTCAGACTATAAATGAAGGCTCCAGTTCTTTCACAAAGTTGCTCAAACCATGGGAATTTCTAATGTAACAGTTTATATTGAAGTATGTACTGCCTTCACCTCCAAAACAAGTGCTGAGTGATGACATGGTGATAGAATTTTTAAGTTTATTCTGTAATAGTCATGAACAGCCATTAGTAACATTGTTCAAGAAGCAGTTCCAGTGCTACCATGAACTGATAGCAATGTTTTCTGTTTTTCATATCCTCATAGGACCGTTTAAAATCCCTTAATAATATATGCTAGTTAAAAATGGTGAGTTTGTTAAATTGTTTATCCAGGCTTTTTTCCCACCTACAGATGATTGAAGAGCAAGGTTGCATCAAGCCTGTGTATGATATGGCACATATTATAAGCTAAACTAACATGGAATGAGTTTTTGAGGTCTCACTCCGTATTGATTCCATCTATGTATAGGTTTGTGTAGAAGATTCATGGTATTTCTTAGGGCCTCCAGAAGCCTGTAATGTGCAGCAAAGTTTCAAATTACTTAGGAGCCTTATCTTCCAATACTGACTTTGAAAAAGTGAAGATGTACACTAATTGAAAGTAGATGTGGCAAGCGATAGCCTGCTTTTTAAAATAAAAACTGTCTCCCCTTGCTCCATAGAGAATTTGCTGCAAAAGCAAAGAAATACTTTTAGAAAGGTAGAATGGTTGCTTTAGGCTTTTATAATCACACTACAGTGTTTGGCTATTTGGTCAGTAGCACTGTAATCTCCAAAGGCTTCATTTTGCACACCACCTGTATTTACTTAACCTACATTTCTGAGTTATTGGTGTAATAAAGAATGATATTTTATTAGCACACTTTTAGCCTAGACTGCTGAGCATCTTAACAAGATACAATGAGTAGAATTAAACAAGATGACAGGAATAGTGAACTAAAAGGTTTTATAGTACTTTAGACATATCAGAGCCAAAAGACTGAGTTTACTGTTAGAACATGAATAATAAAACTATGTAGTTCTTTAGAAAATGAAGTCATATTATTTTATTAGCATTTTTAGCACTGTCATTTACTGAGTTGGTGATGTGCAAAGACTGTGATAAACATTCAACCTGTTTAACCTTCAGTAGTACTTATTTGTCCATAGTTTTAAAATAAAGTGAGGCTTTCAGCAATTAGCCAACTATCCATTCTCAAAGCTAGTGTTTACATCAAGGGCTCTAGAGGAAAGACAGAGCACCCAATTTATATATGATGTTAGTAATGCTCAGAGAATGTGTAACTTCTCTACTCTTCTTCCAGTGCATTTCCTGTTCCATAAATGGCTATATATGAAAGGAGGCCAGCTAGTCAACTAGGAAGATCTCATGATAACTTTCAAGCTTTGCATACACCTCTCCTTGAAAAGATCTGGAGCACTGAAATCAATTTCATAGTGGTAACACATTGAAAAGTTGAAAATTAGACTGTAAAATGAATTATGCATATACAAGCTAGCATAATATGCATGCACTCTTCATGTATATTGTCTTTACTCATCTATAAAAAATATAGAATTATCAGGAGTTCAAAATGAGACTGCAAGCTAAATCTTGTCTGGTGCCTACTTTGTAAACACATTTTCATTAGCACCTAATGGCTGTTGTCCTTACCTGCATGTCCTTCACTGACTGTTAATAAATTGAGTTCTGTTCCACAATGTTTGGTCCATCAGCCACTCACCATCTGGAAACTTGTTCAAAATACAGTATCTCCACTATATGTGCTGAATTAGAACCTACATCTGGCTAAAGAATCCTAGGGGTTTAAAGTACACAATGATGTTTTAGAAATGTGAACTTTGTTCATGTTTTATAGAGGTAGCTTTGTAGAGGTAGATTTTCTATATTTGTCAATATACATTATTGGTTATTAGTTTACTTTCTTTATAGAAAATATGAGTCCAGAATTAAAAGTTTAGCCATTTTGCATCACTTTACTGACATTTTAAGTTAAAGTTTTTGAATAACTTTTGTATATTCAGTAGATTCATTACAGTTTATTATATTATTAAATTTGTTCAACTCTATAACTAAGTATCTAGCTGGCCAGATAGCTTAATAGATTTCTTTAATGTTTCCATATGTTTAATGTACATTGTTACCTCAGTTCACAATCAATAAAATTGGTATTGGAAGAGTAGGATAATTATTGTCATGTTTCTTGTCTATATGACTTAAGAGCTTTGGGTATAATTTGGAATAGGTTTGAGAGATGCCCAAGAAGGCAGCCCTATGTGCTATAAACTATATTGGGGACTCTGGTCAGAGCATGAGAAAGAGGAAGCAGCAATATTAGTGGACAGGGTATCTCTCATTTCAACACATGTGGGTGGCTCACATTTTACCATAACCTGTCAGACAGGAATACATATAACAGGCCAGTCGTCTTGAAGACACCCATTGAAGTTACTCAAATTTGTTTTTTTATTTTATTAATTTATTTTTATTATTTTTTGTACAATAGCTAATACATTGCATAATGTTGTCTTCCTTATAGTTGTTCAGAGTATAAGATGCAGGCATGACCTTGTCTAAAACTCGTTAGTACAGATCTTTCTTCTCATTGCACAAAGAGAAAGTAGCTGTATATTTAAAACCCTACTTAGGCAGATGCAAGGGCCAGGAGTTCAGTCTCTGCTTGCTGTGCCAACCCCCCGCCCCCAGCTTCCCAGGGCACACTGAGATGTTGATTGAGACTGGGTGTGGTGGAGTGTGCCTGTAATCCTATCACTTGGGAAGCTGAAAAAGCAGGAATGATCACTGTAAATCCGAATTGTGTAGGTAGGCCTACGTACATACATACATAAAAATAAAAATAAAATTAAGTGGCATTAGGTTACATACTGGCTTGTTCTTGAAAGTATAAATTTACTTTTTCTGGTTTAAATTTTTATATGTATTGAAAATATTGCCCATCCTGCAGCTGCATTGGACAGGATGGCAAAGATAAAGGTGGTATGAGAAAGATAAAGGTCTGTTTTATAGGGAGATAGTATAGTATAATAAAGATTGATTGGAGAGTTGGTAGAGACTGCTTGCCATTAGCTTAATTGTAAATACATGAAACCTAGTGCTTTTTTTCCCTTTCTTTAAATTTTACTTTTTTAAAATTTTACTTTTGTTCATTGTTAAATTTTCATTTTTTCTAGTATATGTTTGCAGCACACAAAGATTACATTCATCGTGAGACTCTGACACATTCATCTAACACAACTTAATTTGTTTTCATCTTCTTCCTCGCCCTTTCCATTCTGCTCCCTCAATTCTTGATCCTTTTCGCTTTTGCAAAAGATGTCTCTGGTTCCTATTATCTGTCTTATAGAAAATGTAACTTTGAACATATGGTTTGATGGCCATTCCATATATATTGTGTTTAGTATTATTTCTAAGAACCAGTGATCAAAGAATGCATACAAACACTTCACAAGCATTTTGACATTTATTATTATTCATCTTTCCATGCATTTAATAAATGAGTGTCTACAGTGCACAAGAATAGAGAAGATATATTACAAAATCAAATAATGACATTTATTTTAAAATTATCTACATTTTTGGATATGTAACTTAATAAATCTAAAATGAAAGCAAATAATGAATTCCAGGAAGATACTAACATTGTACAGCTTTATTTTTAAATGAAGTTTTTATTCCAGTACCAGTGAATCATTTTCTTTAGATAAGAACTCAAAAATGATTTGTCAACAGGCTTTTATGCTACTAAGCTCTGGAATAATGAGGACATTGGGATCTATATGCAATTGCTTGTATATTTTCAAATATCTATGGCCATTTAAAAACATGGTATTTACATACATTTTCACATAGTTGTACATGAAGTGAGGGATAGTCCAGGAAAGAAAAAGACTGAGATTTTCAGAATAAATTTAGTGGCCTGGGATCTAGGACTTTATCTTCATTAGAATTTGCAGATATCCAAATCAACCAAGAATTACAACCACTTGTAATTGCACTAATAGTTCAGTTTCACTTCAAGTTAGGCATGTCTTAGATCATTAGAGTTATTGGAACAGCAGTGTAAATTTGTAGTGGCAGATGTAGCAAGGCCCAGCAAAACAGGAAAAGGGCTTTGGAAGAAGCAGCTGTTTGCCTTGACCCCAGTGGGCCCTAGGTTAGCAGCTTCCAAGGCTCATCAGTCTCTTTTATTTAGTTCCTTTTTTTGTTTTTTAATGTAAGTCTGTGTTCTGGAATCTCTTCATATAGCAAGTTATGTTATGGAAGGAACACCTTATAGAAGTGTGCCACCTGACGTGGCATTGGGAGAAGTAGCTCTCATCTCTTAATATTCTGGCAAGTTAGTGGTCAGGATTCACAAAGGAAAAGACTACATTCAGTTTCTGTTCCTTTTTCTTAGAATCCCAGTATGACATCAGAATTTCAAATTGGTCCACTTCCAGGTTGATACATTTCACTTTAATCATATTTTTGGTACCAAAGCAGTTGTTTAGTACGTTCAGTATCAGGCTGTTGCCTGTATCTTAGGCTCCTAATTTGAGCTTCATAGAACATATAGCCATGGTTCCTCTAATATTTAGAATCATCAATGATGATCTAATGATAAGGCTACTTCCATTCTTAATTACTTGGAAACAAAAGTGTAAATTACGGAATTTTGCATTCATAATGCTTTAAAAATAAAGATTTGCTATTAATATACAAAAATGTTAAAATTTCTTGATATAAAGGAAGTAAGGCTAGCCAAATAGCTCAGTGGATTAAAACACCTGCAAGCTGGAGAAGGTGCCTGGGGTTCATCCCCCATCCTGCCCTGCCAGCCCCAACCCCTAGGGGGCACACTGAGAAGCCAACTGAGACTGGGTGTGGTAGTATGCACCTATAATCCTAGCTCTTGGGAAGCTGTAAACAGGAGGATCACTACAAGTCTGATCTATTAGTGAGACCCTGAACACCGTGTAGACCTTTCCCTAAAAACACAAAAAAAGGAAGTAATTACCTGTTCTAGCATTTATTCTCTACTTATTTGAAATTGTTTTACTGTGAAACAGGAAATAAAGAGATTATTGATTTCATATGATTAGATGGATTGGCTTTGTAAAGCGCTTCTGATTTAAACGTGTAGTGACTGTTCATGATAAGGTACGACTTTCCTGAAAGTGTGAGCAACTTTTTTTCTATTTATCTGTTAGATCTTCTAGTCCTGTATTTATGGCTATATTTCTGTGTACCAAGATGTTTGGGAAATACCGTCTACTGCCAGGAATAAGAGCTGTTTAACCTTGAACAGCCACAGTATGGGAGGTCAGGGATTTCTGTGATCATTGGACTAAATAAAGCAGATGCCTCTCCCAAGTCCATATATTTCAAAAGTTGGAAGAATAGGTCTTAGGGAGACGATCAGTATTGATGATATTCTGTGCTATCTGTGGCTATGGTAGGGTATTTTCCATTATATACCATCTGGCTTTCCCAACTAAGGCTCCCAAATCAGGGATGTGTAATCGGTGGTCTTATTCTTCCACCACTTCAAATCAATTATATATTGGTCAGATTTTCCCAAATATGTAGCAGTTAATTGCATTTATCCAAATTTCCAAATGTAGACAACAAAGAGTTGACATATTTTTAAGGCTATGGTTGAAATGTCATCAAATTAGAGCACATTAATAATAACTGAAGACACAAATAAGTTCATGTTTATAAGCAGTAACTGCTGTCCCTAAATGAAAATTTTGACTTATTCCTAAACATGGAAAAATTAAATTATTCTGAATTTTTCCAGTTTGTAATGACAGTCTGTAGAGATACAATTGAAATACCTGAACTGTGGCATGACAGAAAAAAAAAAAAAAAAAAAAAAAAAAAGATCTTGTTTTGAAAGCAGTCTGTCTCTTTGCTTCTGGGAAGGTACACCAAATATAAAAGCTGGAGGCTGTCCTGTGGACAAACTAGCTGGATTATCCAAGCCCATTGGCTGGGCTAGATGAAGCAAACCATTTTAGCTTGACCTTGAACTCCTAGGGCTTATGTGGTACTTTGCCTGTTCCACACGGTGTATTTTAAGGTTTGCAAGGTGTAGAGGTATCTTAATCAAACCTATACTATAAATCAGCTATAAAAATAAGCACTGGCAGATGTGCCCAGGGAGTAAAAGAAATCAGGACAACTAAATGAGAATCAGGCAGAAAATCTAAATGGATGTTATTGCATTCTGCCCCTTTTCATTTGCTTTGATGAGACTCTGAGTAGAGACCCTGAATGGAGTTGCTATAGACAGATGCGTGAATTTTCGTAGCCTTTCCTTCCCTAGAGCAGTCGAGAAAGCCTTTGCAATGGAACTGCCTCAGGCACCAGTGGCTCAAATTAATATGTGATTTTGAATTGGAAGTTAGAGAAAATGTACATAGGCTTGACTTTGAAAACTATTAACAAGATTTTATTAAATCTGACGATGGGAATGTTAAACTTAATATAGTCAGGATGCTTGATCTGTTTCCATTCCCAGGAGCACTTTGATGTTGGCGGTGTAGCTGTCTCCCTACTTAATTGATGTTGATGTGGGGACATCTGTACACATCCAACGGATGAAAAAGCCCAGGAATCATTAAGTGCAGGCATCCACTTATAAAAGGGTGCAATATTATAAGCTTTTAAACATTTAACTTGCCTTGTGAAAATATCAGTCCATGGATGTAGAGGTTATATGGAGGTTATAAAACTCCAACCTGCAAACCAAATCCTGTTGATCACCTGTGTTCAGGAATAAAGTTTATTGGAATGCAGCTTTGTTCATTTGCTTAACTATGGCTGGTTTTGACCTGAAGTGACAGAATTGAGGACTTATGAGAGATCATGGTACCAAGAAGCCTATAGCCATCAGAATCTAGTACATTATTGCAAAAGTGTGCCAAACCTTATGCTTTGCCAACCTCTTTCATTTTTTTTTTTAAAGCTACTTTGTGGTTGGTCATTAATGTGTTTTTGCACTTTTATTTTCCCATTTTCTTGTCCCCAACAGGAGGCTCTAACTTAGTGAAAGTTTCTGTGTCCCAAAAACAACATTCCCAGGTTTTCCTTTTCTCTTTTTA
The DNA here is from genome assembly GCA_004027025.1 of Myocastor coypus. Classification (NCBI taxonomy): domain Eukaryota; kingdom Metazoa; phylum Chordata; class Mammalia; order Rodentia; family Myocastoridae; genus Myocastor; species Myocastor coypus. Next base: position 39,240 of record PVJA010005346.1, on the reverse strand, counting down.
AATGTTCATACTTTTTATGTCAACGCTGTCTCAAATTATTTCCCCATTTCAGCAGGATACAGAGCGTGACATACGCTATGTCCCAGGAAAGTGCAGCATACATAATGCATGAATCTTTGGGAAGATCTGAGCCTTCGAATACACAATTACACTTTCAGCACAAAATGGAAAGCGCCGTGTTTGGAAGCTACTTCAAGTTTCCCAAAATATTTGTTTGCAGTTTTAATTTCAATAATTAACATATGGATTAAAACATTTTCCTTATCTTCCATTTCCAGCCGTGAGGTCAGCACTACATAGCTACAGGAAGAAAAAGTCTTTAGTACTTCCCAACTCAAAGACAGCAGTCATGTTGCTTCAGCAGAAGGCTGTTCACAGGGCAGAGAATTCTGCAGGGCACTGGATTGGGGTCTGCACCTTGACTAGTTTAGAGACATGTGGTCTGCTCTCTTTTCTCTCCCAAAGGCTCTTTTCTGTAGGCTTCTGATGAGTTGCAAGTGAGGAGAAGCAGAGAGTTCTTCTCATCTGTATGACTAGGAAACGAGGTAGCTGTAGTTCTTCTTTTCTTATTAATCTTTTTCATTTGTTTCTTAGTCTATTAAAGTCCACTAACTTAAAAGATACATCCACACACGCATAACATGGCACTCTCCAAGTTCTACGTTCTCCCCAGGCTGCTTTGCTTCAAGCTTTCTTCCTGAAGGAGAAGATAATCTGCAGACAGACTATTAAGTGAAATTTTGCTCAGGGAAGTTCTTTGAGTTTTTGGTTTTTCTTGGAACTAAAAGGCTCCCTTGGAGCAAAAAAGCTCTTTTATGGTTTTCATCTCTTACCTGTATTTCCTTGCTATTTACAGGCGTTTTAGATTTTAGCTCTGGGTGGCATTGCTACTTAAAAGAATCTTTTCTGTACCTCAGATATGAAAGCTGAATCTTACCTTTTCTTCCTTGACTGTGTAGGGGAAGGATGGTTGTGATGTTGGCTAATGTAGGTTCGTGACATCAGCTGGGTTCACAAGTCTCTTAAGATGAAATAGTGAGGCAGACAGTGGAGGAAGCAGGAACCGCAGTTATTTACAGGTTGGCCTTGTTCGCTGATCACTGTCTCTGTAGAGGCATACGACAGCTGCGCAGAGCTGCACCATGGCAGGAGGGTGAAGCAAGGATCCAGGACAGAAACGCCATCTAGATAAGCGAAGAAGTTGCAGTGGAACATAGACAGAACTATGAAACTTCCAAACATGTTCGTTCCCCTCCTCATCACTGTCATCTTAGTCCATTTGGAGTGCTATTAAGAAAATAACTGTCATCAGCTGAATAGCCTTTAAATAATATGCATGTATTTCTCAGTTTTAGAGGCCTAGAAATACAATACAAAGAGACTAAACATAATGGCATCCCATAAAAGCTCGTTCTTTATGCTGTATACCTTTTCTTTGTGTCCCCTTAGAGAAGAACATGTGAATTAGCCTGAAGGCCTCTTTTTTTGAGGATATCAATCCTAGTCATAGGGGCTCCAACTTCCTGATTGAATTACTCATCAAAGCCCCCCATTCTTTTTTAAAAATTTTTTTTTATCTTTTTGAGACAGGGTCTCACTGTGCAGTTCAGGCTGGCCTTGAGCTCACTTTTGTAGCCCAGGCTGGTCTCGAACTCACACCGATCCTCCTGCCTCAGCCTCCCGAGTGCTGGGATTACAGGTGTGCACCACCACGCCCGGCTCGAAACTGCACTCTTAATGCATTGTGATTAATGCTGCAGTTTTCATTTTCCTTGCAAATAGGAAAGGAATGAAATCCAAGCCCGCAGTATTAAAGTGCTAGAAATGTCAAGGAAGACGTTAGTTCTACAGAGGCGGGAAAGAGGATGTGGAGCATGTAGTGTCAAATCTTCATTAAGAGATGGCAACTTGTGAACAGTCTGTGAAGAATAAGGGTCTTGTCTCAACCACTGGGTAATTAATTCCCTGAGTGAACCAGGTAGAGTCTTCATTGAGAAGGCGCTTTGACATGCCAGAGAGTGAAATTGTCACCGAGCAGAATATTCTTAAAGAAGGGGGAATACATTATTTTGATGTTAGATTGCAAATATATTCTTACAAAAAATAGCTATATGGTCAGTCAGTGTTAGAGATAGATATAAAAATGGGTGTAGGGAGTGACAGAATAGCTATTGCTAAAGGAAACTATCTAATTATTAAAAATTTTAAGAAAGCCTTTAAATAAGGCTAAAAACTTGGATGGTGAAAGGTGTCGGTATTATTTATAGCATCTTAAAGTTTTCCTGTACAGAGAGCTTTCTTCCAAAAATTTCAGATGTTGTATGTATCCAAAAACAATTCTCTGAACAGTTCCCATTCTCTGTGCCCTACTTCACTGGTAAGTACTAAATTTTCATGTGAGGTGTTGGGGAATTATTTTATGGGGATATTTGATGCGTAGAGTTTACAATAAAGAGTAGATTGGAATAAAATATGGCAGAATGCCTAAAGCTCATAGATCTTGCCTTGCTTTATCTTCAGCTTCTGTCATGGACAGCTAACAGTCTCTGTGGCTCTGTTCTACGCATATGAAAAAGTTGGTCAAGTTAGTAGTTCAAGGAGGGGAAAGGATAGGTGTGGATTCCAGACACTTACATCTTACTCCCACGGTATAGGTACTTCATGTTTATTGCATGAAGTTACAGATCAGGTTAATGACAAAAGTATAGTTTTCAGTGTAGTATTCAAATCTATTATCCTTTCTTAGCTTGCCATATAACTCTGTGACCCAGTCCCCTTAAATGATTGACTCAATTGTTCATTCAATGAATCTGTCATTTAATCAATCAACCAACCAACTAAACTGTATATTCACTATATTGAGCATTAAAATTTATGTCAGGTTCTAGGACTATAAATGGAAAAGATGTAGGCCTGTGATGAAAGGAGTCAAGTCAGAAATGCTAAATCTCATCCACAATGGATGCTGGTGCAATTATAGTAAAAAGCCAGAAGAGCAGGATTTGGTGTACAGTTTGAACACTCAATTCAATATAAAACAAAATGAATGTTTGCTTTTGAAACTTGATTGAGAATTTCACATTGGTTACAGAAGAGCATTAAACAAGTGCAAGGCCCTTCTAAACATGAGGCTCTTCTCAGCTGCTTAGACTTTTCCAAGCTAAGCTCACAAAGAATTACCTGTTTTTAATCTCTACATAGGATGATTTTGTACTGAAAGTTTGACTACATTTCACTTGTTTTTTGTCTCTCCCTAGGGTGATTTTTGATAGGCAGTTTGACTGCTTTCACTTTATACCATGGTTTGTATGAGCTCTCACTTGAGAGGAAACTTCAAGTTTTCTTGGCATGGTTCAAATAAAATGAAAATGAGCAGAGGTATAAATTTTGCCTTTTTTTCCCATGTTTTAGAGGCTATCATAGTGTCTAGAAAATGATTTAGGCATTGATTGAGGACTGGAATGGACAAAAAATAAAAGAGTAGGAGGAAGTCTTGACCATTTTGATGATTCTAAGTCACATGGATAAATCTCACTGTGATAATATCTTTTGATGTATAAAAAGCACAAAGTATAAGTGCATATCTTAAATATAGGTATGTTATTTTTCTGTATCATTTAAATAAAAATAGCAACTATTGTCTTTCTTAAATGTTATCTGTGCTTTCTATAATCAGTAATACAACTGTTCTAATTACTGTTCTGAATTGCAGTACTGGTAATTAGTTTTTTTTTTTTTTTTTTTTTTTTTTTTTTTTTTTTTTTTTTTTTTTTTTTTTTTTTTTTTTTTTTTTTTTTTTTTTTTTTTTTTTTTTTTTTTTTTTTTTTTTTTTTTTTTTTTTTTTTTTTTTTTTTTTTTTTTTTTTTTTTTTTTTTTTTTTTTTTTTTTTTTTTTTTTTTTTTTTTTTTTTTTTTTTT
>PVJA010005346.1:0-35223 GCA_004027025.1 Myocastor coypus | reverse complement strand
TCTGGAGTTCAAACTCACAACCTTCCACTTGCCAATCAGGCACTTGTGGCATAGAACTATCTCCCCAGCCCAGTTTTGCCTTTCTTAAACTAACATAAATGGAATGACACACTGTATACTCTGTGTGGTTTTCTTCATTTTACAGTTTGACAATCATTAATTTTTTGATTGAACCTAATAGTAATCCTGTGAAAATTTATATTTCACATCCCATTTAAAGCTAGTAAAATTAACATAGTCATGAAGTGACATTAATCACAAGTTCAATAATTAAAAGTTTGGCTCTAAATTCATTCTAACTCTAAATTCTCTCCTCCTATTTCTTCCCTCTTTTCTTTCTTTATTTTTTAATAACATTCCAGGACTCAGAAGGAAAAGAATTGCAAGCTTTGAAAATTTAAATTCAAAACACTTGAGCAAAAGTTAGCATTGTCAGAACTAATTATAACAAATTTACCATCATGTATAAATACGAATACAGACTAAGTTTATCATATTATTTCTAAGTTAATAGATACTATTTTTTGAAAAATGTAAACATTTTAAACTATTTTTTTTTTAATTTTAATTTTAATTTTTTTTCAGTACTGGGGATTGAATTTATGAGCCTGTACTTGCCAGGCAAGCGCTTATTCTATTGAGCTATCTCCCCAGTCCTTTAAACAATTTAAGTCACCAAAAAAGAAATGACTTTTTAAATCAAAAGTTGCCAGACTTTTTACTAATTTTTGTACAAAAAATACTAACAATAGGAAGAATAACACTTTCAATAGTGAAGAATATAACTTTGATCACACTTTCTTTTAATGTTTTCTGGTATTTTAAAATATTACTCTGAATGTGTTTTTTTTGTTATGTGGATGTCTATTTTTTCAAGCAGATGCAAAACTTAATTGGTTTTGCCTACTGAAGAAGAGAATCTCAGAGAGGGAAGGTGAAATTGAGTTGGGTTGTTCCATGAGATCTCTAAATTTGTATATTCAGCAAACATTTTACTTGGAACAATCCTGCTGTATTTCAAGATGACATAATCAAAGGTTTTAGGAACGCATTTTTTTCTGTATAGACAGAATTCCCTTCATGTCCTCTCTCTTTCAATATCTTAAATCCTACTTTATTTTCATTTCTATTCAGGTTCATTTATTTCATCTTGACCTTTATACGTTAAAGCTACTCTTCAATTCTTAACTCCCAGTCCTCCCCAATTTTATTTTTAGTCAATTCTTAGCAATTATAAGATCATCTTGTCCTAAATACTACTGTAGAAATAATAGTACTTGCTGTTTCAGCACTAGATAATAATTACTGCCTATTCTTATCCCATTTAAAATACTAAGATTTCTTCAGAATTCTGCTGAGAAAGTAATCCTCTGCCAATTATACATTTAGCTCAATATTCATTTTTTTCTGATTTTGATGCCTCAAAAGCAAAGGTAATGTAAAATCAATAAAGCCACATGTGTAGAGGTGACACTTTTCAGACGAATCCTGTCTATTATAGTCACTTAGGGTATCTTTTTTTTTTTTTTTTTTTTTTTTAACAACTTAAGACTTAGGAACAGTGTTGAAATGCCCTAAAGGAAAATAATATTAAATTAATTGAACTTCTTGGAATTTCTGCCTTTTCAAAATCGTCTTTCAGTCAGATATTCCTTAGAGACATATAATCATATCAGGAACATACAAAGTGCATCCTGAAATATGCATCCAGAAATTCCTTGTTGGGAAAATAACAAGTTTTAGTGACCCAACATCACAATGTCTTCTAAAAATGAATACTTGCAACAGTTCATAAAGAGTCATTTATTCACTCACTTATCTGTTGAGATAATGTATTTGAAGAACCTAACAGTCACAGTTCTAGGCGTTAAACACAAAAAAGCTAACTTTTGGTTTTGAGGTCATGAAGTATATTAGAAAAGGGAAATGTGTACCAGTAGGAGCCAGTGACAAATCATGGAAAGGGAGCATTGACAGGCACTGCCTAAGATAGATGAGCCAGGAGAAAAAGTGTAAGAGGAGTGTGAACATGATAGGTTTGAGAAGCAAAAAGATATTCACATTGAGCCCTACTAATGAAGAAGGCAAAGTAAGTAGAAAAAATGAGAGAAAGAAAAGACAAATGCCTTTTTAGAAGTTCAGTTTGTACTTTATTCTAATTGCAGAGGTGACAGTGTAAAAGAGTTGCAATGAAAGAGTTCAGTGTGTGTATGTGTGTGTGTGTGTGTGTGCGTGTGTGTGTGTGTGTGTGAGATGATCCTGCCACATTACCTAGTCAGGCCTCAAATTTGCTGTCCATCCATCTCACCCTTCAAAGTAGCTAGGGTTTCTAGGCATGAACCTGGCTACAGAGCTGAATTAATGCAAAAAAGTATCATTGCTATCAAGGGACTGAACTGTAAAAGTCAAAACTGAGAATGAAGAACTGTGAGAACAATGGTCTTTAGGCAAAGGCTGCTAACTTGGGGATAGTCATTTGGTAGGGTTTTCTGCAATATAGTTTGTTTTAAGGGAATTGCTTTCCAATGTTTCTACTTCTATTTGTATTTTTCCCTTAAAATTGATCTACCTGAAACAAGGTTATGGATGTTTTGTTTTCTTATGTCATTGTTTAGAATTTAGAAATGAATGGCTCATCTCTTGGATACTTTGAAACTGCTATGACACATTGCCCTGGTAAAACCCTTAAGAACACAAAACCTAGCAATGCTTAGAAATATGAGGTTGGGCCACCCAGAATGTGAATGACTCTGGTTATGGAATAACAAAACATTTGTTGATTCAAGAGATACCTATTCTTCAGTGAACAACATTGATGAACATTTCTTTAGATAGACCACAATGTGATTGTTGGTAGGTAGACCCAACTTATAACTCAGTAATAAAATTGCCACCTGCCTGGCAAGGACAAGATACTGAGCTGAATCCCCAGTACAAAAAAAAAATTCTTTAAAATTTCTATTCAGGGTCTGGGGAAGATAGCTCCGTGGCACAAGTGCCTGCCTGGCAAGTGCAAGATCGTGAGTTTGAACCTCAGTCCTAAAAAAGCAAAACACAACAAAACAAAACAAAACAAAAACCAACTCTGTCTCTCTATTGCAAATCTTCCATTTTCATATTCTTTCATCCACTTATCCACTTGAATGTAATGCTCAATTCTTCAGTCAATAAACACAAAAAGTAATTTCAAATTTCTATCTATTATTAATCATTTTATATTTTGTAATCAGGTATTATTAATGATAATCTCAAAACATTTAATATATGAAGCCTAATGATCACTAGAGGTTTTCTTTTGTCTTTTGTGTTGCTATTGAATATCCTATTAAATGAATACAATACAGTTTGATCTCTAGTTGTTAGTATATTAAACAAAAGTTTTATGGACATCCACTTATAAGTCTTTTAATGAAAATGTGTGCTTCTTAAAGACGTATAAGCTACCTAAGAGTGGAAATATATATATATATATATATATATATATATATATATATATATGTATTGAAGGATATATTTATGTATTTAATTGCAACCGCATTCGAGTAGCTCTGAAGTTTACCCTGTCACTGACAGTGTTAACATTCTGGATGCTCTGCACCTTTATAATCTTTGGTATATTCAGAAGTTTTAGTTAGTCATGTTAGTGTAGGGTTATGACTCTCACTGTGGCTTTAATTTGCCTCATTCTGACAACTGCTGATAATGTAGAGCTCTGCAAAAGACCATGTCCATGTATTATTTTGTGAAGCTTACATTGAAATCTTTTGGTGTTCTTTTAAAGTAGAAATATTATCATTGTACTTTTGTATTTTAGCGTTCTTTATAAATACTGTTATGTATACGAAAAATACTGTCTTCTACTTTGTGACTTCATTTTTGTTTTTATAAGAGAAAATTTGAAAAACAATATTCTAACATAAGGCTATGTAATTTGCTCTTGATTTGCTTTTTTATTAATACCAATTTTGACTTACCTAAAGTGTACTTGTCAACAGGAGGATTAGCCATCTGATTTGTTTAATAATTAATGTAATTGTCCTTTAATTTTTTAAATAATTCTTTATGTATTTATTTGGTAAAGGGTCTCACTACACAGCTCAGGTTCTTAATTATCCTCCTGTCTCAGCCTCACCAGCTCTGGGATTAGAGACATGCACCAACATTCCTGATTTTGGGACTAGCCTGTGGTATTGGGGATCGATCCTATGTCCTTGTGCTTGCCAGGCAGGCACTTAGACCACTGAGCTATCACCTCAACCTCTGTAATTTTCTTCTTTTAAACTTATGTCTTTGATATGGCACCATGAAGGAGAAATTCTCATTTTATTTCATAGCTTTTCTCATTTAATAGTACTGGCATTTATAGATATAATTGACTGTTTAAGACTAGATGTACATATTTGGCTTTTTTTTTTTTTTTTTTTTTTGCTACAAATTGGAAAATGTGAGTATTTTTTATTATTATTATTATTTGTTTCTTTTTGTTTTGAAGTAGTCAGGCTGGAACCCAGGGCCTCAGACATACTGAAACAAAAGATCATTTATGTTGAGTCTCTACTAATGAAGGAGGAGAGTAGAAAAAAATGAGGAAAAGACAAATTGTCTACCTGTCCAGCAGCCGAATTTTTACGTTATTCTAATCACAGAGGTGACAGTGGAGAACAGCAATGGAAGAGAATTCAAAGTGTGTGTGTGTGTGTGTGTGTGTGTGTGTGTGTGTGTGTGAGAGAGAGAGAGAGAGAGAGAGAGAGAGAGAGAAAATCCTGCTAGAGAGGATCCTGCTGTATTTCCCAGTCTGACCTCACATTTGCTGTCCTGCCTCAGTCTTCAAAATAGGATTTCTAGGCATGGTCTAGAAAACTTCATTTATGACCTACTTAAGTGATACTTGCCAACATGAGGATTGATCCTTTGATTTCCTCAAGAATTAAGGACTGTGCTACCTAGGTACATCACCAACATCCAGTATGTCTGTATATTCATCCAGGAACAGTATTGTCTTTATTAATATGCGCAAATCTTATAAATTTGTTCTGAATTTTTATCAAATACTTGCTGAACCGTTAATGTTCTTTGCATTCACATCTAGTTATTTTTTTCTTTTCTTTCTTTTTTTTTTTTTTTCTTTTTCATTTTGGTACTAGAAATCAAACTCAGGCTTTTGCGCTTGCTAGGCAGGTGCTGTGCCACTGAGCTATATCCCCATCCCTACATAATTCTTAAAGTCAAGTTGATTTCTATGCAGAAGCCTGAGTATATTTTGAGTAGAGCCATTGACTCTACTGATCACCTCGAGGATGATTTCAGTTTTAACAGTACTGAGGACTGGAGAGAGAACTAGTTGGTCTAAGTGCTTACCTGGCAAGCACAAGGAATGGGTTCTATTCCCGGTACTGCATATCATGCCTGCCCTGGGACCCTCGGTCGTTGTGCTGGCCCCAAACTGGGCCAGATGTGGTGCTTGGCTATAATCCCAACCATGGAGAGGCTGAGAGAGAAGAATCACTAAGAGTCTGAACTGCACAGCGAGACCCTGCATCAACAGAATATAAGAAAAAGAAAAAATAATATCAAGGCCTTTTATTTTCCCCTGTGATACCAGGGATTGAACTCAGGCCCTGGTGCTTGCCAGGCAAGCACTTATTTTACTGAGCTAGCTCCCTAAAATACAAAACAAAATGAAACAAAAACAAAACAAAAAAAACCCTCTGTCTTAGGTACTTTATGCATTTTAGTAAAATGAAGTTTTAAAAATATAATTTAGGGCCCAGCGGGATGGCTCAGTGGTCTAAAGCGCCTGCTTGGGAAAGCTTGGGCGGCTTCAGGGACCGCAGTTCGATCCTGGGCACCACATGCTGTGCCAGCCCTGCCCTCGGGGCAGACTGAGCCAGCCATAAAAAAAAATTGAATGAATAAAAATATAATTTATTTGTTCACTGCACTAGTTTTATATTGCTCATGTAACAGATGATATTGCTGAACTATTCATTATTTCCAGTACATTCTTTTGGTACATGACCATGTTATCTCCGACTAAATATAATTTTCTTTCGTCCTTTTTATGGCTTCTTTTCTTTAAAAAAAAAAAAAAAAATTCCTTTTTTTTTTTTGCCTTTGCTCCTATCTAGGACTTCTAATTATAATACTAGACAACAGTACTGTTTGAAAATAGTAATTAAAAGTTTGAGACCTGTTTCATGATTAGAGTATTGTCAATCATGCTGAAAATTTCCTAGGTACTTACAATGAGGATGCATAGTGCACTTGGCAGGGTTCTGCAAATGCCATTGGGTTAATTGAGGTTGTACTAACCTGAAATATTCCTTATCACAAATATTTATCTTTGAGGATGTTTCTTGGGCAGGAACCGTGTAATAGTAAAATGTGCCTATGTTTATTTTCAAATGTACATTTTATGTTCATCTTTAATCTTAGTCACCTTTTACATTTAAAATCTGTTTCTTGATATTATGAATTTGGTTCTTAGTCTTTAAAAATACATTCTTATAGTATCTGTAATTTAATGAGCATGTTTTAGACAGTGTGGCTATAATATATTAGTGAATGTAACTAGGGTTTTATAGCACTTCACTATCAGTTTTCTATTTCTCTGTCCAATAATTTTTTTTATTTTAATGTAATGAATTTCTCATTCAATTTCTTTTAGTAGCTTAAAAGCTGTAAATCTTTAATTTTGTGTGTTTCATTCTTAAGATTTGTAGTATATGTCTTTATCTCTTCACAAATCACTTTAAAATAGTAGCACTACTTATACAGTGAATTTTATATAACTCTTATGTGCACCTGTCGTAGTTGTCATTTTGTCATTTCTATATTTGATACAAGTGATAGTTGTCTTTCAAAGACATTTAATAAAAGGAAACATTTCTGTTTTCCCATGCTTATTGTACTTTATAGCCCTTAAATTGATCCAGATTTCCACTTGATCTGATTACTTTCAAGCTTAAAAATTTTTCTTTAATAGTTCTTTTACTGTAGGTTTTATCATCATTTCTTTTTGTTAAACTATCCTTTTATTCTTTGCCTTTATTTTGGAAGCATATCTTTTCTGATTTAGAATTTTTAATTGATGTGTTTGTTTTCCTGTCTCTTGTCTTTCCACCCCTTGTTTCTTTTTATAATTTTATTACTTTTAATAACACATAACAATGAGACAGTTTCAAAACCCATTAGTATGACAGCCACAACAATTAATACAATGCATAGTGTTGTCTTCATAGTAGTTGATCAGATTGCAACATGCAGACATGATAACTTTTCTAAACACTATTGGCACAAATATTTCTTCTCATTGAACTAAGAAAAAGTAACTGTATGCATAGTCCAATAGTCCATAATAGTAGTGTGTTATTAGCAGGATTGGCATTGTTGGAAGATGTTGACTTGAGCCTTTTAAACTCAGCGTGCTTATCTGCCTAGTCTTATCCCAAATTTTCTGTTCAAGGAAAGTATGGGGCCACAGAGGAGAGGTATCAGTGAGGTACAGTGTGCCTAAGGAGAGTCGTCTAGAAGGTAAACATTCTCTCAGCCTTTCACAGAGAGCAAACTGGTCAAGCAGTGGCTGGGACTCACCCAGATGGCTGACACTGACAAAAGTTCTACAAAATTCTCTACGTGGTTTGAAGGTAAATCCTGAAGGGATTTGACTGACCTTGTCAGATACAAAAGTTACATATTTTGTTATATAGGTCTTGCTTTAATTTGGCCTTAACCATCCAGCAGAAAAGTTTAACTATGCACCATAAAAAGTAAATCCATCCTTGTTTCTTGTTCCCACTACTGACTTTTATGTGATCTAATCAGAATTTAGTGGGGTGTGTGTTTGTGTGTGTGTGCACGCATGTTATATCTGTATTTAACTTTTACATTGTTTTCAAAAATTTTATGTTGTGTATTTTGTTATGTTTGATTTAAGTTTTTATTGATTCTTAAAAGTTGCATATATGAATTGATGCTTCAAACAGAATTTGGGAAAATTCCTATTACTTTATCATGTTATTCTTCCCTCTTTTCTGTGACTTCAATTGCATATATTCTTCATTTCTTAAATTGTGCCCCAGGTTCTGGAGAACATGTTAATCACTTCAGCTATTTCCCATCTCTCTTCTTCACCTCCAGGAGTAGATAAGGCCCTTTCGCCCTTTCACTTGTTTTTTAGTGACTAATGAGGTGCCAGGCCATCTGGGAAATGACTTGCTTAAGATACATTTTTTGCTTTAAAGTTTTCATTTGGTAATATGTAATTGATTACACTTATTATCTAATTATGTTCATGTTTTTCTTATTTCTTTAAACATCATAATAACAAGGATTGTTTAAAATCATTGTCCTTGCCGGGCATGGTGGCTCATGCCTGTAATCCCAGCACTCGGGAGGCTGAGGCAGGAGGATTGGTGTGAGTTTGAGACCAGCCTGGGCTACAAAAGTGAGCTCAGGACCAGCTTCAACTGCATAGCGAGACCCTGTCTCAAAAAGACAATAAATAAATAAATAAATAAATAAATAAATAAATAAATAAATAAATAAAATCCTTGTCCTGTTATTGTTTTTCTTATTCCCAGACATGCTTACATTGACTGTACTTTTTTTTCTACTTGTGAAATGTCATTTGAGTGGATGACAGATTTTATATTTTTATGTGGACTGTGGACTTTGTTGTTTTCTTTAAAAGTGCTTTTTTTTTTTTGATGTGCATTTTTGGGTTACCTTTCTAATGTTTAGCTTTTTTTTCAGTGAGTAGGAGGTCGGTTAATCTAAGGCCAGTTTATTTTTTCTATTATTGCCTTTTGGAACCCCAAACATAAGCTCCAAGTGTCATCAGATATTTCCTACTTTGGAGTACAGTGCTTCTGTCGCTAGACCAAGTGTGAGCTGTGCTCATTTTCTAACCTTCCACTCCCTCACAGTTGTTCTGTTTCTCATTAATTCTCTACCTGGCTTTGTAAAATCTTATTGTAATAATTCAAACTGGTGTTCAGCCAAAAACTAATGGAAATTGCTGTATAGATTTTGGATTATTTGATGTAAGTAAACTTGTTCTTCTGAATCGTCTTCCTCCCAATTTCCTGCTACCTCAATATTCCAGGGTTTTCTTTCTGTGTCCATTGTTCCAAGTGACAATTTTATTTTGCTTGGGATTTGTCTGATTGTACATCATCTATGAACACCAGTGTGCACAAAACAGATTATGGTTGTAGATCTCATTATGTTTTCTTTGTGTTAGGGCTCAGCATGTGGTGTTTTTGTCCAATATTAGACAATAATTGTCCATAAATTATCCAATTTTCAGATTATTTGTAGCAGAAAAGCAAGTTTGGGACAAGTAATTCCATTTTTGCCAAAGGCAATTATTAAGTCTTTGAAGAAGAGATATAAATATTTGCTTTTACACAACACTATTGATAAATTGTTACAGTTGTCTGTAATATTTAAACCCACATAAAATATATTTAACTTTCATTTAATAAGCAGTGGGAAAACATAAAAATCTAAAATCTTTTGGGTAGTAAAGAAGCAAGCAACATTGTAGACAAAAGCATCAGAAATTGAAATTCCGGCAGGTGACAGTGGTGTTAGAATCATAGTTGTGGTAGAAATGGAAGGAGTGAGTTTAATTTATAGTTTGTGTGTATAACTGAATTCTATTTGGAAGGAAGGGAAAATACTTACTCAACTAATTGAATCTTCTGTTTAGCATTTGCTCTGTGTAATTTCTCCTTTAATTAAAAGTATAGACAAGTGCATATTGGTGTAAAGAAATGTTACCAATTCAGATTTCAAATTCTCATGTGTTAAAAAGAAACAGAAAATATTATAAAATAGTTTGTGTAAATATTTAAGTATATAGTCCATGAATATGTATTAACATTTTTCCATCAATTTTGAATTATTTTATCATGTAGAAAGTTATGCTATAATACTAAATGTATTTGATGCATATACTGTTAGGTATTCTGAAAAGACAGTATGTCCAAATTGACATTTTTGAGAATTACAATATGTAATAGTTACATAATACAACAAAGAAAGTGGGTGTAATATAAGTATATAAGTATAAAACCCAATTACTATCATAGAAGCAACAGAGGATATTATTTTTGAGTGTATTGTACAAGGCAAGCATAGTGAGATCAGCAATGTAGATATACTTTTTTCTGTCAATCAAATCCTAAGAGAAGAATCTGAAATGAACTTAAGCAATGAAACTTTGGTTAGAAGACAACATTTATATCTCTGGAATAGCTTCTGTCTTGTAAAATGCAAGAATATGATCACTATCTCATTTACCAATAATATATGATGTCTCTTGGTCATATTTAGAATTCATTTCTGTTTTTAAATTTTTTTAGTGAAAGCTCTACAGGGTATTCAGGTTTTCCTTAGTAGATTAGACTCATAGTGATCTGCCAGTTCACAGTCTCCCAAGAGCTGGGATTATAAGTGAGCACCACCATGCCAGGTCTCAATTACTATCTCAGTGTGTCCCCAAGGGATGGGGGCTGTCACGGCAGTCTGAAGGATCGAATTCCTAGCCCCGGTGCCTGCTGGCAGGCAGTTTAATCCGCTGAGCTATGTGGCTGGCCCTAGAGTTGATTTCTGACAAAATAAAATTATCAGACATTTTTTTTTTTGTCGTTTTGAGACAGGGTCTCACTATGCAGTTCAGGCTGGCCTTGAGCTCACTTTTGTAGCTGAGGCTAGTCTTGAACTTGCACTGATCCTCCTGCCTCAGCCTCCCAAGTGCTGGGATTATAATTGTGCACCACCATGCCCGCTAAAACACTCTCTCTCTCTCTCTCTCTCTCTCTCTCACTTTGGTGCGGGACTGGGGATTGAACTTAGATCCTTACATTTGCCAGGCAGATGCTTATTCTCTTGACCTATCTCCCAGCCCCCAAATAATCAGACATTCTAAATTTCGATTCTAAATGCTAAAATTCAATTTGTGATGTATAAAGAGAAACTATTTAATAAAATAGATATTCTTGTGCTAATCAATCAATGTTGAATGTGTTAGTCACTTATGATACATGTTGCTTGTGTGTATCTGTTTGTAATATTTTTATTGCAGCTAATTCATCTTCATTGCTATATAGCACTCTGAGATACCATTGTGCAAATAGGTCCTTAAGTAAGATAACAGCCTGCCGGTACTTTAGATACTAATCCCTAATTATAATTCTAAAAGAAACTTACCTTGCAGTTACTTTAATGCTCTGTTTTTTTCCTTTTGAAATTCTATAGGAAAAGCAAAGAATTCATTAAAAATGATATCTTAAAAATTGAAAGGCTTTTTCTTCATTATAAAATAAATATTCTCAAATATATTTTTTAAATGGTCAGATCATGAACAAAGAGAAAACAAAGCTATGTCTATATTTTTCCTTTGTTTAACAGCCTTTCTGTGGATCAGAAACATACATAGGTATAATTTCTCTAGGTCTCTAATGTTCACAGCGAAGACTGCAATCTTTCAAAAGAATTGGAAAGCCTAATATAAAAGCTTTCAACCACCAAGACTCCAGTTTTATTTGTTGGTGAGACTTTCTCCTTAGCATGCCTGAGAATTCTGTCTGTGTTTTTATCCTAATGCCTGAGCACTGAGAAGTGAAAGTGAGCAGAAGGCAGAATCAGGTGAAACGTTTTCATTGTGTAGGACTGCAAGGAGAATCAAACTGTCCAGTAGCCCTAGGAATAAAATTCATCCTTTAGTAAGATTTGCAAAAACTTACTACAAGGCCCTTCATTTCATCTTCTGTTCTAAATACAGATTAACTAATGTTTACAGAGTTATCCTTTGCTTTCTAAATTTCCTTCACCTGTCTTTTTAAAGAGGGAAGCTTCAATCTGGACCTATTTAATCAAATCCCTCTACACTTCGTTCTGCCTTAGCAAAAGTCACCAGTTTCTCTCTTAGCATCCCAAATATTTTTACAATTTTATTTATCGCATATATGTATATATATAGTAAATAGTGTCACACACCTGTAATCCCATCACTGGGGAGGCTGAAGTGGGAGGATTGTTGTAAGTTAGAGACTACCCTGTCAAGTTAACCTAAACTGCACATCAAGACTCCCCAAAAGAACCCTGCAATGTTTTAGGAGTTAATATTTGTGTATGATTTGAAACAAGAGACATTTCATTCTTTCAGATTTAGTTTTTTGCAAATTGAGGCCCTTGTTTTCCTAGTGCCATTATTTGAAATTATTATCAGTTCCTTTACTAAACTGCATAGGTACATTAGATGAAAATAATTGGCTGTGTGTGTCTATGTATATTTTTAGTCTGTCTATAATGTTCCATTTATCCAATTGTCTGTTTCTTCTCTGTAACACACAGCATCTTTTTGGATATAGCTTTTCAATAATCCTTGAAATTATAAAATAATTCCCCTAAAACTTTCTTTGTCATTTGTTTTGATGATTTTAGAACCATTATGCATGCATGTAGTACAGAAATCAGTTATCCTGTGTCTAAAACTTTTATTGGAGTAATTACTTTTATTGGGCTTTTTTTTGAGTCTATATGTCTTTTTAAAGAGAGTTGACAACTTAACTGCTTAGTCTCAAATCCATGAAATAGTTATATCACTGATTTGTCTTTAAAATTTTCTTAGTAAGTCTTTGTGGTTTTCAGTATGTAGACTTTCCCTTCTTTTTGTTAATGTTATACTTAACTATTTTATTTTACCAATTTTTTGTGTTACTATGGCACAGAGCTAAACTCCCAACCCTTTTTGAAATTTATGTTTAAAAATTTTGCAAAATGATCTTGTTAAATTGCCTGTGAGACTTCAGTTTATGTTTCTCCTGCCTCAGCTTCCCAAAGTGCTGGGATTATAGGCATGTATGCCACTTTCAGCGTAAGTTCTTTCTTTCTTGCTTGCTTTCTTGCTTGCTTGCTTGCTTGCTTGCTTTTTTAAAAATGTATTTGGTACATAGTCTCTGTGCAGCTCCCACTCATAGTGATGCTCAGGTTTTCAGCCTCCCCAGCACAGAAATTACAGCCGTGCACCACCACAGTTGGTCTTGGTGGCAGGGATGACGCAGCAATTGGTTCTGGGAATTAAACTCCTGCCCCTCTGCTTGCCTAAGCAGGTGCTTAGTCTGCTGAGCTACCTTGCCAACCCTCAGCTACAGTATTTTGTTTTTATGCCTTGGTAAGTGATATTTTTAATGTAGTTTTTTGACTACTTTATTCATATTCTGAAGCACAGTTTATCTTCGTATTCTGTCAAAATTTCATAATTTTGCTAAATTCATTTATTAGTCTACTATCTTAATTTATAAGGTGTTTGACAAAGGTGTTCATATTCTCTTACAAAAAAGTTTTATTTGTTTTTTTACAATCTGTATGTCATGAAAAAATGTCTTTTAACACTCCATAATGAGAAGTCCATCCACTAAGAAAATAAGAAAGCTATTCAGGCAGTTTACTGAAGAATATATATTGATGTCAATTAAGTATGTAGAAAGTGTGTGCGGTATTACTATCACATTTGAAAACCACAACAACTGGATACTATTACTTTCTATCTAAAATAAGAAAAACTAAGAAAAAAATAAAACCTATGGATAAATATGTAGAGCAGATGAATTTCTCATGCAATACTTTTGGAATTGCAAAGTGACATAATGAATTCTGTTTTTTTTTTGGGGGGGGGCACTTAGCTTGCCCTGGGGGAAGGGCTGCTGCAGCTTGCCTAAACAGGCTCTTTATTCTGCTGAGCTATCTCACCAGCCCAGTTTCTTGGTTTCTTATATAGTCACATACACTTATGGCTAGATATAGAGATACTATTACTGACTGTTTACCTCAGAGAAAGGAATATATAATTTTACAAAAGGGTCCTGTCAAATTGCCCGAATGAGACTTGAATTTGTGTTTCACCTGCCTCAAAATCCCGAATATCATAGGCGTGTATTCCACTCTGAACTAAATTTTTTTTTAGTGTATTTGGTCCATGGTCTTGCTATGCAGCACTGAGACTAATAGTGATGCCCCTGTTTTGAACCTCCCAAGCTGAAAGAATACAATTAGCATTAATATTTCTAAAATGAATATGATCTTTAGACATCAATTTATACTTCATTTAAAGCTATGATTATTTGTAGATGGTTTATTCCTATTATCTTCATGTGAAAACAAACCAAACATTCATTATCCAATAGATCAATAAAGAAATCTAGCATATCTTTGCAATGGAATCGTATTTAGTAATTAAAGGGCACAAAGAAAGGTTACATGTAGCAATATGAGTAAATAACAAAAACATTCCATGAAGTGAAAAAATTAAAACATATAAAAATACATCCTGTATTCTTCCATTCATTTAAAATTCTAGAATTACCAAATATGAACATGGGAGTGACAGAAACCAATTCTCTGGGTGTTTTTTTGCCAATACTTTCGTTGTCATATTCAAGAATCCATTGGTAGACAAATGTAATAAAATTTCCCCTCATTTTCTTGTAGGAGTTCTATAATTTCAGATACTAAGCTTAAGATTTTAATCATTTTGGGCTGGGGAGACAGCCCAGCAGCATAAGACCTGACTGGCATGTACAAGGGAGTTTGCTCCCTGGGACCATGAAAAAAATCATTATTTTTAAGTTGAAGTTTTCATATAACATGTGACAGGGTAGAATTTCATTATTGTATAGGTGGCTATCCAGCTCACCTAGTTCTATAAGTTGGAGATACTACCCTTTCTCTATTGTTTTTAGTCTTAAACCTTTGCTCAATAATTAATTACACATGAATTTCTGGAGTCTCCATTCTGTTGCACTAATCCATATATCTCCTCAGCTTAACTACTGAATTCATTGTATTTTCTTTCAAAATTGAGTAAGGAAACAGAACGGTAGTGGCCTATAGAAAGAAGAGGGAAATGGGAAGTTTCTAGTCAAGAATTATAGAGTTTTAGACACATAAGACGAGTTCTAGAGCTGTAAAAAATAACACAATGCCTACAGTCACAAACACTATCCTACACAGAAATGTTTGTTTAAAGGATGGTCTCATATTAAGAACTCTTGTGACTTTGAAACAAAATTAAAATTAAAAAGAAGGCAAATTATTGGTGCCAAGTGTAAGGTCGAGATTAATAGTAATGGAGTGAAAGAAAAAGTTTTATGGTGCATGAAATCTTAAATCATGAATGTAGCTTACATGATTTTATACACTTATTAAAAGTGATATTATATGGTTACTATTAGTTTCACTGTATATAAATCATTACTTAATGCAATTGCCACATATCCAAATGAGGAAGGAAACTATGCAAACACTATTATACATAAAAAACAATATTTATTTTGTAATTATAATATTTGTTACGTTTCTGATAATATAAAATATGTTTTTAACAAATAGCAAATGTATTATTAAAATATTTTGCTATTACTCATGTCTAGAACATAGAAATACAGTCTTTCACATAGCTGATATAACCTTATCCATGGATATATTTATTTTCTTTTTTAAAAATGTGATAATGGGCTGTAGGCTCTTTGTTATAGTCCCGAAATTCATGAAGCAAAAGAAACTATTTTAAATATAGTAATGAGATACTGCCAAAAGCTAAGCAAGCCTTTTGCATATACCTTCATTTGTTCTCTTAGGGTCCTGCATGTTACATGTAAAATGCTCCCTGGCCTTCCAGCCATGTGTCATAGTTTTATCAGCAAATTCCTCATTTTTATGTATCTAGAAATAAAAAGATTCTTTGTTTCTTAGTCATGGTGTAAGTCCTAAAGCAATATATTGTAAATTCATTTTGTCAGCTTAAACAAATAATTTACAAACTCAGTAATATTCCAGTCATACTAGCTTATGGGAAAGTACTTTACCAAACTGTAAAATTCTGCCAAAATATTACGGGACTTTTGAATAATCATAGCTTGACACGGATTATTGCAGAATTTGGGAGATGGGTGAGAATAGGATATATTAACTCAAACTGAATGTGTAGAAATTTCCAGAATTGGAAATCACCTGTGACACATTTTCAAATTCTCATAGTACCACTCTACCTTCAGTTTTCTCAGTTGTACAGTTGTAACTAGGAAGCCTTTCTACAGCAAGGCTATTGAGAAACTGTAGTTCTTTTCCAAACTCCTGTAAACCAAATGGATAGTCTATGTATTTATTTTGATGTTGGAACTATTATACTTTTTCACTATGCTTCTAGCAATCTCCTCAGCCTTCAGAATTGCAGTGTAGGCTTGGCACTGACGTTCTCTGAGTACTTCATGCACTGTGTAAATCTGCATCATAGTTACCCTTATTTGCACTCCAGTAACCTCTTTAAGTAATGTCTAAGTTTTCTATATTCAGGTGCGCTTGTACAACCTGACATTCATCTAGAGATTGTAGTCAAGTCCTCACCTTGAAAAGGGATTTGCTGATTCTTAGCAGCTTCACTAATGATGAAAACCCCATCTGTAATAATCAAGCTTTTTTAGCCTTCCTACTGAGCACCATGATGACAAACACGGCTGAAATTGCTCAGTGTCCTTTCTGTAGATGTACTTATGAATCATAAAACACTTACAGAACTATTAAAAACTAAAGAAATAACAACAGTTATCCTCAGGAGGATTGTCCAGTTGAAAGGTTTTCTGGGTTAAATGGAAACTGGCATGGCTTGTTCAGTTATTTTTAGTAAATTTAATTCTTTTTTCTTTTACTTTAACAAATCCTCTATGTTAGTTTAAGGGCTAAATTTCTCATTGTAAATGTATTCAAAGAAGAGAAAAAGAGAAGGATAAAAAAAATTGGGATGTGAGGAGGAAGGAGAAATTATAATAGGCATAGTAACTTCTGTGTACTTGATGCTCTTATGCCTGAGTTAATGCCACAACGGAAATGATCACTTGCATATTACATTATATTAGAAGTTATATTTATATAGAAAATATGGCAACTAGGCAAATTGAAATATACAGGTCTTTTTCTTTTATGTTTAATCTCATGATGGTCTCTTTTATAATAGGTTGCAAAATTGCTGCTCAGCTATGCAACCTGTAATTGGCCATTCTTGGAACTAAATGGAAAAGTAGGCAAATAATAGTAGTTCCAGCCATCCTAATTCAAAATTCTTCTTCTGAAGAAAAGAGTTGCAAAATAACATTAAGACCCAAGAGAGCTACTGATGAAACATATTTTTTTCTTTCTCTCTACTCTTTACCGCTATTCATGAGTTAGCAGTACATGTTTTAAGGTGTTAAAAGTGCAGCAGTACTGTGAGCGAACCCAACATCTATAAAACCAATTTTGAGCTCCACTAGGATCCCTTATATTATTTTGATATATGCTCCTCAGTGATATTTATGTTTGTGAGGCTGAGCAAGGCAGTGCTGAAAAATAACAGCAAAATTGATCTTTTCACCCTTCTAAATGAAAAGACTAGCTTCAAGTAGAATATGAATAATGGACTAATAGTACACTCCTGCTGATTGTGGCAAGTAGGCCTAGATATTTCAGAATTTGAATATCATATACCAGGGTGAATTTTAGAAATAACATCATAGAATTGAATTTGGAATCAGGTTCCACTGTACAAAACATAATATGTTACCTTCCTAAGTGGTGATTTTTCATTTTAAATGTTTTATTTTTTAAATTTATTTGGGGCAGAGTCTTACTATACAGCCAAACTCATAGTGATCTTCCTAACTCAGCCTCCCCAGTGCTGAGGTTACAGTGTGCACCACCGTACCTGCTCCTTGTGGCTGCTTGTTGCATGGCTGGCATGGCATGTGATAC
Source organism: Myocastor coypus (assembly GCA_004027025.1). Lineage (NCBI taxonomy): Eukaryota > Metazoa > Chordata > Mammalia > Rodentia > Myocastoridae > Myocastor > Myocastor coypus. The sequence goes on along the minus strand of PVJA010005346.1, from coordinate 17,430 downwards.
GAGGTATCAAACTCAGGTCCTTGCACTTGTCAGACAGCCACTTAGACTAACAATCTATTTCTTCAGCCCCTGATTTTCCACTTTAAAACATTTCCTCACTTTAGTTTATTAGTTTTGTTTTTTTTTTTTAGATTTTTATAACTTTTACTGGACATGAGGATAAGCTGCATTTCACGCAAGTTTGGCATCCAGATTACTTTGAAAAATGTCAAGAAATCACCCCAACTGTCTGTTCAGCATTAAGACCAGGAATCCCTTTGAAATGAATTCTCACTAGCATGAACATGCTGAGGAACGTGCATTTTGGATTATGTAACAAGATTACAATCACAAATGATATAAAACACAGCTCTCCTGGCTTGAGTTTCCTCATTGTTAAAAGAATGGTTTGCCCCTGCTGTCTACCTTTTGATACTCTTTTAAGGTTAAAATTAGTGTATCCATTTCAGATGCCCATTTTGGGGTTGGATCTTTAAAATTTGGGACTCAAAAGTTGCTGTTTTTTTTTTTTTTTAAGTTCTTTATATAATTTAGATAGAAATCCTTTGTCTAATTGATTATTGGTTACAATTTTTTGCCAAATTTGTTGATTGTCTTTTCACTCTGTTACTGATTTCTTTTGACCAGCACAGATTCTTAATAAGATGAGATGCTAGTGATTGATTGCTTGGAGTATTTCTTAAGTAGTTCGGTCTTTATTTATGAACTCAGCCTGTTCCTATGTCTTGAAGATTTCTCCCTTTCTCTTCCAGGAGATTTAGTGTTTGTTTTAATTTTTAGATCGTTAGTCCATTTTAACGTTAGTTGAATGTATAGTGATAGACCTGAGTCATGTTTTAGTTTTTGCCTTTGGACAGCAAGTTTTTTTCCATCATCATATGTTTTAAGAGGCTTTCTTTCTTCTAGTGAGCATGTTTGGCTCCTTTGTGAAAGATAAGATGGCTGAGTGTGTTTGCATCTTTTGATCTGTTCCATTCTTCCACAGGTCTGCTTTTTTTCTTATATCAATCTGATTTTATCACAGTAGCTATGTAGGACAATTTCAAGTAAGAGATTCAAATGCCTCCTGCCTTGCCTTTGTTTTCCAGGATTGCCTTTGCTATTTTAGGTATTTTTTGGCTCCAGAATTTTTTTTAAGAATGTTCTCTCTAGGGCTGTTGAGGTACATTGATGGTATTTTCTTACAGATTGCATTGTCTGTATAACAATTTTGAGAATATGGCCATTTTCACAATGTTGGTTCCTTCTATTGAGCAAGGAATATCTTTACATTTTTGAAATCCTCTGTGATTTCTTTTTTTTAAGAGCACAGTAATTTTCATTGTATAGATCTTTTACTTTCTTTGTTAGATTAATTCTTTAGTGTTTCACTTTTTTTATTCTTGTGAAGGGTATTGTTTCTCTAATTTCAATCTTAGTGTGTTTGTTATCTGTGTAGAGAAATACTATTGATTTTTGGATGTTGATTTTGTATCCTGCTGTGCTACTGAATTTGTTCATTAACTCTAAGAGCTTCTTGCCGGAGGTTTTGGAGTCTTCCAAGTAGAGTATCATGTCATCTGCAAATAATGAGAGTTTAAATTCTTGCTTAACTATTCTTACTCCTTTAATTTTCCTATATTTCTCCTGACTCCTCTAATGATGGTTCAGTAACATTTGAATAGGAATTGCAATGGAGTACAGCTTGTCTTGTACCTAATTTGACAGTAAAATCTTTCAGTTTTTCTCCATTTAGAATTGTGCTGGCTGTTGGTTTGCAATAGACAGCTTTTATCAGGTTGAGGTAGAGGCCGTGTATATCAAATTTTCTATAGGGCTTTGATCATGAAGCAGTGTTGGACTTTTTCAAAAGCATTTTCTGCATCTATTGAGTTGATCATGTAGCTTTTGATTTTGGCTCTATTGATATAAATACTGAGCACAGTGCCTTCAGTGCAAAAGTAACCCCATTTATCTAAGTTCTGCTTCATTCTATTTTAGCTTTAGTTCTTTGTAGCTTTTTTTTCCTGTTTTTATGAGGATTAGCAAAGCTACATCTTTCCCCATGTCTGACACCTTTAATCATACCACAGACTTAATACTTGACTGGTGCTCCTTTCATGTAAAGAATCTGTTCCATACATATGTACTACTTTCAGATATGTTTATCTTCTGTTGTCTTTAAAATACAAATTCAATTAGAGACATTATGTAATTCATTTAGATATTTTTTTCTCAAAAATGAATATGAAAATAAAGCTAATGCCAAAAGAAATAGTCGAGTTTGATCCCTGGTACCACTAAAAAACAAAACAAAACAAAAACAGAAAGAAATAATCAGATTATTTTCGCTCCATTTATAGCACGGTTCTCCTACACACAATGTCGAAAAACATTATCTAAAGAAGTCCTAGAGACAGAGGCACCCGATAACTTGTTTTTCTGAATATAATTGTGAGAAATGTACAGTAATCAGAAATGCTAGTCCCTCTAGTGTAGTATGCCAGGAAATTTCTAATTCCTCTGATATAGGAAAGTCTAGAAGTTGCTTCTGGCCAGCAGTAGCAAGGTGAAGCACTGAGGCATTGATGGCTGGCATATAATTCCAGAGGGTTCACTTGGCCCACAACCGCAGCATCTGTGAAACACGTCAAGTCATGTTATCTCCATCAGTTAGATCATGGAGTCAGTGAAAAAAAAAAATGTAGAGTCCTCACTGACCCACAAACTACATGGTGTGGGACAAAATGTAGACTTCCGCTCTTGTAAGTTACTGTGTTCTTGTTCCCTTAGTTATAGAGAATCTTAGCCCATAGTAATGAATAAAATTTCCTTTTTGAGTTTTTCCTGAGTGATAGTTATGTCAAATACACTCATACCTGGGAATTGAATATAGATTTAACCATGTTAGGAATTGTCAGGATAGTATCATTTAGGAAATAAGAAATGGTTAAATTTGTTCAGTCATATTTTGTGATGAATTTGTAGCAGATAATAAGCTTTGAGATTATGGAATGAAACCATTTTTGCTGTTGATACTGAATTGAGTCAGCAGTCCCCAAAAATATTATGTGATTTTAAAATGCTTTAACTGCTTTTTAAATGTGTTTTTCTTCATTAATAAAAATGAACAACCATAGAGCTTAGTGATTAAATGCTGGTTTTGGAATTAGGCCAGTGATAGACTCTTGGCTTGGTATATACTAGCCTTTTGACCTTGAACAGGTGTCTCTAGCAACAGCTGCCTCATGCTTTTACTAGGAATATTCATAAAAAGTACCTTGTGGTCTCTTATAAACATTATCAGGGAAACATGAATATCATTATTATGTTTTATACTTATTATTGAGCTCAGGTTATTGTTATTACTAATAACAAACTACATAAGCTGTATGGAACATTATTCTTATATCTTATCTCTAAATCCAGCATGCATTTTAAAATTGGTTGGGATTTATTGTTGCTGAGCAGTAAATACATTAGCAAGGCATCTTATATTTGTATTAGAAATAGGCTATTATATTAATGACACTAAGTGGTTCCTGAACTGGCTCAGTTGACTGTCAAGATGAACAGAGACAGCTTGCCATCATTTATTTGTAATATAAAGTCACACACCTTATCTCCACCATTATTTTAAGCATTGAAACTCAGAGCCCAATTTATTTCTCAGATATTTTTGAAAAAGTTCTCGGTGTATTGGAGATTATAGCAGTCCCCAAAAATGAGGGCTCTTGGTTTTTGACACATGTCTAAATTAGATGAGACAAGTTCTGGGAGCTTTTTCTTGAGCTAATTCAGACTGTGATGATGCCCAAGACATTCTTGTTGCCTTTGCCTCTACAGTTTATACCATATATCACATAGCATTTTTCCACTAAATCTTCTGTGCTGTCTCTTGAAAGAGTTCTCTAATATATTTAAGATTCTTAGTAGCACATTGTAATTTTATAATGATGTATATTGTTTTAAATGCTGTCAATATGTGCTGGTCTTTAAGGTTTTTGTGACTATAAAATAAAATGCTATCAGGATTCATATATATATATATTAAAATATTTATACGTATATTAATCATAATATTGTGTATTAATATATATCTCCTGAGATAAAATATGACATGATAGATTATTTCATGACACAAATTATTGCTCACTCTTATAACCCATATCTATTCATCCTCATGGTAGCAGCCAAGTCCAGACATTTATCTATCTACTTATCAATCTACACAGTTTTATGTGAGGAATACAGCGGCCAACCCATAACACTGCTGGCCATATATATCACTGCTGTTTGAGGATACTAAATCTGGAGTGCTTTGCCTACACTGATAGCTAACTAAACAGTGTGAGTCTTTTGCCACTTTTATTCATCAGAATTAGAGACTTAAAGGAAGAGTGTGGTTGGATATTTCACAATGAAAGATGAAAAAGATATCTCATACCTTTTATGTTTTTCAGCCCAACGTATGCAATTTGTGATTAAAATTTTGTACAGGTATACAATGTAGGGTGTGCCAATTACAATTTTCCCATAAACCATTACAATATGGTTTCAAGTTTTTAAAAGAAGTTTTAATTCAGGTATAATCATTGTATATGCATATGGAGCAAAGTATGTTATTTTAATACATGTATACTGTATCTAATGACCAAACAAGGGAAATCAATGTATTCATCATCTCAGATATACACCCTTCTTTCCTTTATTCCTTTCTTATTTGTTTTTCTTTTTGAGACAAGATCTCTCTACGCAGTTCTGGCTAGCCTTGAGCTCACTTTTGTAGCCCAGTCATGTCTTAAACTGACACTGATCCTCCTGCATCGGCCTCCCAAGTGCTGGGATTATAGGAGTGCGTAATCATGCTTGACTTCACCATTTATTTGTAATGCAAATATTCAAGTTATTTCTTCTTGTTATTTTGAAGTGTACAATAAATTATTCCAAATTAGCATTATGCTACTATTTGATAGAGCACTAGAACATTTTCCTTTTATCTAACTGTATTTTTGTACCTAAACACCAACTTTTCTCTATACCATCTTCTCCTTGCACTTCTAAGCCTCTGATAATCATGTGCTTAAATGAGAAAACGTATTTAGTCTCCACAAGTGAGTTCTTAGAGTAACTAAATTTTTCTTCCTGGATTATTTCAATTTAGCATACTGTCTTCCAATTTTTTTTTTTTTTTTTTTTTTGGTCTTTTTGAGACAGGGTCTCACTATGTAGTTTAGGCTGGCCTTGAATTCACTTTTGTAGCCCAGGCTGGTCTCGAACTCACACCAATCCTCCTGCCTCAGCCTCCCAAGTGCTGGGATTACAGGCGTGAGCCGCCACGCTCATCCTGTCTTCCAATTTCATCTATGTTGCCACAAATGAAAAATATCTGTTTTCTTTGTAGATGGGAAATATTTCATTTGTGATATATATATATATATATATATATATGTATATATATGTATATATATATATATATATATATATATATACATATACACACACATATATATTTTTTTTTCCTTTATCCACTAAGTTTTCTTGAAGTACATTTAGGTTGATCAAATTTCCTAGCTATTGTTGATTGTATGACAATAAACTCAGAATTGCAAGTGTCTCTGTGATGCATTGAATTCCTTTTCTTTGGATATGTACATTCATATAATAATTTTGTCCTTATCTTTCTGAGGAACTAATACTTTTTAGAATGTCTGTATTTACTTGCATTCCCATTATCCATGTATTAACTGCCTTTCTCTTTAACTTTTTGTGAGTGTGAACTTTTTTGGCTTTTCTTACAATAATCATTCTAGTTGATGTGATATCGCATTTTTAATTTTGATTTGAATTTCCCTGATTATTAAGGGTACTGTGATTTTTAATTTACATACATGTTGGCCATTTGTGTTTTTGAGATATGTTTATTTACATCATTTTCTCTATTCAAAATTTCATTTCATTTTGTTTTATGTGGTATTGATGTGTTGGGATACATACATATTTTAATTAAGAGAATAGCTTGCAAATATTTTCTCTCAGTCTGCAGGTTGTCTCTTCAATGTCTTGTTGTTGTTGTTGTCCATCTTTGTTTTTGCCTCCTCTGCACTTTAGATCTTTTTTAAACAATCTTCATGCCTATTTCCTGTCTGTGGTTTTACCCTTGACTGGAAAAAAAACCAAAATAGAAAAAATCTTGTAAGCTCATATGAAAGTGTAGGAGTATTTATAGCAGGGCTAAGCAAAAAGGACAAACCTAGAGAAATCACACAAACTGACTTACAGCTGTAAAGTTATAGTAGCCAAAGCAGCATATTACAGGAAAAAGCAGATTTGAGTAATATAAAATAATATATAGCTGAAAAATAAATGAATTGATAGCCAGTTATAGTCCTTCATTTTTTTTATTTAAGAGTCACAACCACACTTTAGATAAAGTCTGTGGTTTAGGGAAAACCAAATATCAATACATAGAAAAATATAACTTGACCTCCATCCTTCATCATATGAAAATACATAAAAATTAATTAAAATAGACTGGAGATGTACATGTAAGCCCTTAAACTATAGAAGAAAACAAAGTGCTTTCAATTAAGACTTTTGTATATCCTTAATGATCACTCATTAAGCAAAAGGTAGAAGTGGCACCATTAGGTCAAGGACTAAAATGAAGAAGTTGAATTACTTTTGCCTCTCACAATTCTGAGATAGTTAAGATTTACTAGGCTTAGAAGTTGTGGTCCAAGCCGGGCGTGGTGGCACATACCTGTAATCCCAGCACTTGGGAGGCTGAGGCAGGAGGATTGATGTGAGTTCGAGACCAGCCTGGGCTACAAAAATGAGCTCAAGACCAGCTTGAACTGCACAGAGACCCTGTCTAAAAAAAAAGTTGTGGTCCAGTAGAACAAACTTGGCTGCTATAATTTTTGTAGAACTATGAGTTAGGAATATTTTTCACTATTTTTAAAACAAAAGAGTAAAAATATTTCATGACCTGTGAACATTATAGATAAATTCACATTTCAGTTTCTATAAGTAAAGATTATGGAAATAGATTAAATTGCACTTACAAATTTGCCAAATGTACTTTTTGCATTGTAATGTCAGAGTTGAGTTGGGAAAGAGCCTGTACACAAAAATAAAATGTTTCCTGTCTGGATCCTTATACAAAATGTTTGTCAACTCTTGGTCTAGGATGCAGACTTGATAATTTTTCTTTACAGGTCATTGCAGTGTGTTATATTCCATGTAAGTGTTTGTGAAACCTTAAATAGACAGACTAGATTGATTCTTTACTGATCTCACAGTGCCTTATTCTTGTTGTTGTCATATAGAGAAATGTACAAAAAATACACCCTAATTCAATTATGGGATGTGATACAGGAGGATAAAGAGGTACATAGAAGTAGATTACAGATTGAGTAATTAGGTGAGAGCTTAATTGTCTAATTCTAAAGTGGCATATATCATCATTCTGCATTTATATCAGTCCATATTTATGCTTTTTCCTTGATACCTAAATAATAACTTTTTTTTTCTGTTTGTAGTTGTTGTCTGGGATAGCGAACAACTAACAGACTTTGTCCCAAATAAACAAAGCAAAACACAAATCAAAACTTTTTTTTTTTTTTTTTTCTGTACTGGAGATCAAGCTCAGGACCTTGCACTTGCCAGGCAGTTGCTTAAGGCACTGAACTATCTCTCTGGCCCCAAATCAAGATTTTTTAAAATTTCCAACAAAGAGACAGCAAGCAGAAAAGTTAGGAAACTTGGCAGGGGAAAAATCATGCACTTATGTACACAGGATTAATTAGACAATGGTTCTAAGAATCTCCAACAGGATAAAATAAAATAAAATAAAATTTCCAACTACATTGATGAACAGTTATAAGTTCTCCAAAACTTACTGAGGCAGCAATTTAGTTATTGGGACAATTATTGTTAAGATTGGAATATTTTTTCTGGAAATAATAAATTGTTTCTAATGAATGGAAGAAGGTAAAACAAATTTTATTTTCTTATAAAACTGGCGTCTCAAGTACAAATTTCTGATTTTCCTAAAATCTGTCCAAATAACATATAAAACTTTCCTACGTTTAAATGACCTTGTTTCTTTCTGTATGTTTTTCAGATTTTCCCCATTAGACCATATACAAAAATGTATTTTGACTCCTTAAATCCTAGTGCACATAAATATTCGAGTTAGCTTTTTTTAATGTTTTTTTTTTTAAGACTATCACTTTAATTCACTCTCCAAAGCAGATTTAATTTACCAAATTCCTGAGAGTATTTCAATGAGAAACATTTTGGAACTTGAGATTTTTAGAGGTTAACATATGTTCTTATAACAATTTTATACAGGGAAAATTCATTTGAAACAAATTTTACAATGAAAGATTATGAACCAACTGCTATATACACTATTTTCACAGAACTCAGAAATGCATAGTGCTTTGCATCCTTTCCCAAAATTAAAAAAAAAAGTGTGTTTATAAATAATGAGGCCAAGTTTTCCATCTGTAGTTTGTAGTTGGCTAACTTCCTCTTAAACAAATGCCTAAGTGGTAGTGCTAATAAGTCCACATTTTGTAGGTAAATCATATAAAAGCCAGGGATAAGTAATTTAGCCAAAGCTTTTTATTGATTCAATTATTGAATTTAGACTTTGATTTCTTTCTTTTTTGCCTTTACACACTATGTAAATGTTCCTTTGCTTTCTGGAAGAGGTGCAATAGAATACAGTAGTTCCTCACTTGTCACAGAAGTTATTACACTCCAGACACCCCTGTGACAAGCTGAAAATCGACTAAGTAATGATGTTTTATTTTAGTATTCATAAATATTTTAAGGGTTTATGAACCCTTCCTACACTTTTAAAAACAATTCTAATGTTCTTAATCATTTTCTTAACCCATATATTTACGGAATTTTAGCATACTTATACTGTATGATAGTACAAAATTCTGTGACGTAGTGAAAAATCCGTGATACATAATTGAGGTTAGTATTTTTTGAGAACCCGCGAAACACTGAGTCTGCAAAAGTTGAGATGCAAAATAGTCATGGGCTACTGTACAGTAAAATATCTGTCTTCAAATAAGAGATATTTCTTGTCTCCTTGGGTTAGAAGTCCAGAATAAAATTTGACGGAGCCTTACTGTCCCTGCAGGCTTGCACGTAGATTTTGTTCGGGTGGAGCAAGCTCTGTATCCTCATTCTTTTTGCTTTCTATGGTGTTTTTTTGGCTTAGGATCACATCTCTCTGGCCCACATGCACATCCCCATCCCAACTGTATCTGTGCTATTAACTCCTCCACCACTACCGTTCTTTCTTTTATATGGATCCATGTGACTGCAGTTAGGGCCCATTGGATAATACAGGGATAACAGCTACTCTCAAGGGCTTTAATTTAGTCATATAGTCTCCAACATAAAGTAATATGTGCTCTTCTGTCATGTAGAGCAACTGGAGGCTGCCATCTGTGCCCACTGAATATAGTAAGCTGAAATCTGATACAATGTGATGAGCTGAAGATGTAGCTCAGTTTTCCTATTATGCAGGCAACACTGTACCTGATGCAACAAGTGCCAACAAACATTTTCCAAATAGGTTAGTTATTAAACACATTTAGGATATAGGAGTGAAAAATACCTTGATACAAGCAAAATGAGTCATATAATAGTAAAGAAAATGTGAATGAATAACATAGCTCAAAAATTGAAATTACTAGCCAGGCGTGGTGGTGCACACCTGTAATCCCAGCACTCAGGAGGCTGAGGCAGGAGTATCGGTGCGAGTTCGAGACCAGCCTGGGCTACAAAAGTGAGCTCAAGGCCAGCCTGAACTGCACAGTGAGACCCTGTCTCAAAAAGACAAAAAAAAAAAATTGAAATTACTTTTACACAAGAAATTCAGATATTATCTTCCAAAGTTGTTACCCATAGGCTTTTGAGTGGTAGTAGATGTATAATTGAATATCTAGTATTCAATTATTTTCCTAGTTTGTGAGTATTAACAGTATATAGAAGAAAATTGAAAAATCACACAATCAAGTGATCTTCATGTTGGAAGAACCTGATGATATGCCATCTAGTACAACTTCATACTCAACTACAGTAGTCCACTTAATGAAGCAACCACAGTAGTCCACTTAATGAAGCAGTGACAGTGTGACCCCAGCTCTAGCGCTTATGCTATTTAGTATTATTCAGCCCCTTTTGTTACTGAATTGATTCAGAAAAATGAAGACAACTCGAAGCTTCTGATGTATGTACCCATTATACAGGATGTCGGAGAGCAACTTCGGCTTCATTGTATTTATCAATATGTGTAACATTTTTTCTTTGGTTTAATTTCATTTATTAAAACTCATGAAATCTATAATCATCTTGAGAGATGTTTATATGTACCTATCAGAGCTTTTTGTTTTTTAATCTCCTTCCCTCACCTTGACCTCCATCTTCCAGTTTGCCTTTCCACTTTTACTCACTTGTTGCTATGCATTAACTTATGTCATGGCACAGTGTTTATACAGATTGCAGCTACGAGGTTCCTGTCTTTGGCACAACTTATTCCCCTCATTCTTCCTTCCCCTTTTCCTCAGCCCCTTACTTTTGTTCCCTTGGACCACTTCCTTATTCAAAGAGGTCTGCCCTCTTGTGCCTTCATACCCATCCTTTCAAATTTTCTTTGTATTTTATCTTACTCAAATGAGAGGTGCCATACAGTATTTAAGTGCATGCATCTGATTTATTTCACTATTGTATTTTCCATTTTCCAGGTGCATCCATTTTCCTACAAATGCCTCCAATTAATCATGCTTTTTTTTTTTTTTTTTCGGGACCAAGGTTGAACTGAGGTCCTTGTGTTTGCCAGGCAAGCACTTATTCTACTGAGCTATCTCCCCACCCCACCCCCTTTTTTTTTTTAATTTGGAGAGCTTTATTAGCTGAGCTCAGCAGCAGCACTCACCCAGCAAAGCCAAAGACAATACATCTTTAGAGTCAAATAGTATTGTATTATCTACCACTTTGTATTTATCCAGTTGATGGGTATACAGGCTGCTTCCAGACTTTATCTGATTTGTGCTATAATAAACGTCATTCTGCAGGTATAGCTTTAGAGGTTTTTCACTTCCTTAGTTTAAATCCTAAACATTTCATTTTTCTTGAAGCAATTTTGAATGGTATTCTTTTCAGAATTTCTTGCTCATTTTGTTCTTTAATGGTATGCACAAATGGTGATAATTTCTTGGATTCTGCTACTTTACTTAAATTGGTTATTTTAGGATTTCTTCAGTGTAATTGATTTGTTCTGCTATGGACAGTATCATGTCATGTAATTTGTAAATAATGATAATTTAATCTCTGCCTTTCCTTTCTCTGCCTTAAATGCTTTGGTAAATATTTCAAGTTTTATGTTGATTTCTTCCTTTTTTAAATGTATTTAGTACGAGATCTATAGGCTCTATAGGGTCTCACTATATAGATCAGACTCGTAGTGATTCTCCTATTTTCAGGCTCCCAAGCACTAGAATTACAGGTGCACGCCACCATGGTCAGTCACTGTTGCCTTCTCAGCATCTTCTGGAGTCGGGGCCAGCATGGCATGCTAGGGACCAAACCCCATCAGCTGCTCTCTGCCTAAACATGTGCTTTAGTCCATTGAGCTGTCTCACTGGCCCTTTTGTTGATTTGTGATGTCACACTGAACATCCCTGTCTTGTTTCTGATTTTGGGAGGAATGCTTTTAGTTTATCACTATTTAGTATTATTCTGGCTATTCATTGATTTTTAATATTATTATAAGTAAATATGAAATGATGGTATCTATGCTATTTAAAGGGATACGTTTTTGGGGGGTGGGGGGGTCTAGGTACTCATTATTGAGTCCATTGCTTTTTACATGCTAGGGAAGCCCTTGGCCACTGGTCTACACTCACAGACTTTTACATTTTAAAAGTGCATTTGTTATTTATTTCTCCTAAGATATTTTAGAATCAAAATATGTAAGCTTCTTTTAAGGTAATTTTGATATGACTGCAAAACTGTGTAAGTTTAAAGAAAAAAAATGGTTGCAACCTAATGCAGCATACTCGACCACAAAAAAATTCAGAGTTATTCCAGTTTAGAAGCTGAGCCTAGTTGTAGTGCTTTGAGTTATGAAAGATCTTGTGCACACTTAGACCCAGAAGCCATGTAATCTCCCTAGTGATGAGAACAGGAGGCACGGTCCAGTTATTTCTTACCTAAGGTAAGTCCACAGGTAGAATAAGCCAATTAAACCAGGTTCAAGCTCCATAAATATTTACTGATTTAATGAGGAGCTATGAGCAATCGATAAGGTGTCAATGGAGTATACAAAGAGCTGAGTTTCATTCCAACCACTGCTACTTGAGAACAAAGCTAAGCTATTCTTATTCTCAGTCCAGGCCTTCATTTACCAATTGCCTGACCACAAGGATGTCTTTAAAGTGACTCAGCTGCTAACAGATTGGAAAAAAAAATATGAAAGAAAGCAACATTTCTGAGGATCTACTATGTTCTTGTCATGTATTTCCGTTTCTTTTGTATCGTAGCATTCCCTGAAGCAATGTGATTGTGCTTCCTTTTACATACAAGTGAGGTTAATACAGACGGAGTACTGGAAATACGAATTTGGAAGGAAATGATAGAATACAAAATAAAGGGCATTTCAGGTAGCAAATGGGAGGGAATTTGAAAAATAAAATGCTTTTATAGAGTTGTTGAATTGTGCCTCTAAAAACCACCTCTAGTGTTCCTTTTTGTTTTTGAAAGGAAATGTCAAGAAAACATTTCCTTTCATGCTTAAATTCAGTCTCCAGTCTTGCTGTGTACATAAATTCTAAAGTCTTAGAATCCTATTCACTTAGTTTTTGTTACTTATTCTTGAAGCTCAGATACCTTTTAGCAGAATATTTTATTCAATAGCTTTTAAAGCCAGCTTATACCATGCCATCCTTCAACGAACTAGGTGGATTAATTGCACAAAGGCATCAATGTTTTGTTTGAGATACATTCAAGAGGACCTGTCTGTCTCAAAGCAATAGCAAATGTGGACATGCTTATTTTTTTTCCAGGGAGTACAAGGTTTCTTTGTGTAATGCAAGTAAAACTTCCAGACACAAACATTTGCTGAGAGAAATAAATCACAACAGAGAAGCTCCTACTTACATTTTGACACGAACATTCCACAACTCTGCTAATAAAGATGCTAAGAGTAAAATGTTGGCTTGAGTTCAGCATCATTTTGCACACAAAGAGTCAAGGAAGTAAAGAAGGAAAAGCAAACACCGAGGAAGACTGCTAAGCAAAGACAGGTTTGGCTGCAGAAGGCAGCCAGCATTGAAGAACTCATAAGTCCAAATTATATGTAGAAGTTTTCCCCATTATAGCCAACGGAGTATCTGCTAAGGTAATTACAAGTCTTTTTTTAACAGAGGATTGTATGCACTGGGCATGTGATACCCTAGAGATTTTTTTTAGCTGTGTCAATACTGCTGAAATAACAGATCAATATGATCACTTCAACCAAACAGATAGTTAACTCATTTAAACAAATAGAGTTAGATCAACTGCTTGACCAAGTCAGCTAAAAGACTGTGCCAGAATACCATGGCTATTATCTGTGTACATAGCGGGGAAAATGTCCCATTAAAAACATACACTTGGCCGGGAGTGGTGGCTCACGCCTGTAATCCCAGCACTCGGGAGCTGAGGCAGGAGGATCAGTGTGAGTTCGAGACCAGCCTGGGCTACAAAAGTGAGCTCAAGGCCAGCCTGAACTGCATAGTGAGACCCTGTCTCAAAAAGGCAAAAAAAAGTCTTGCCGGGCTTGGTGGTGCACACCTGTAATCCCAGCACTTGGGAGCTGAGGCAGGAGGATCAGTGTGAGTTCAAGACCAGCCTGGGCTACAAAAGTGAGCTCAAAGCCAGCCTGAACTGCATAGTGAGACCCTGTCTCAAAAAGACAAAAAAAAAAAAAAAAAAAAAACAACAACCATACACATGTACATTTATTTAGAGCATTAAATTGAAAATTGAAATCATTTTTGGAGCTATCTCTGGACCATGTTGCAATAACTTCTTCACATCTCTGGTCTGAAAGACTTAATTTAGGACTCTTTACCTGGACTCCTTCTGTTGCAGGGATGATAACAAAATCTCCAAATGTGATATAAGGGAAATTATGTAACTCCCAACTTGCTAGATGTCTGATATGCTATGTTCATGTTTTCTAAAAATGAAAGAATGAATTGTGGAAACACTGAAGGGAAAGAATAGTAAGCTCTTTATTGAGAAATAGAAAGCTCCTGTCAGAGAAACAGGAGAGGGTCCAAATGCATTGACTTGGGGACCCTACTATAAAGGGAGGGACAGTTTATAAAACAATACCCATGTGGGTATGATTCGGGTTAGACTAAAAATAAGAGTCAATTATTTGCTTCGGTAACAGTTACTCAGTGGGGAAAAAGTCAGGTAACAGGGTGTATAGATGGAACAGAGACTTTTCCTAAGAAACAATGGTACTAGAGATCTTAGTGATCCATTCAGATGACTGATGTCCAGCTAGGCTTCATGAAGCCACATGTTTATCCTTTGAGAAAGCATAGGCCTTGTCATTTGTCTTTATCATGAGGCCTGTTCTCCATCAGATGTCTGCTCATAGTTGAAATATGCTTTCCTTTTGTCCTGACTCTGTTGAGAGTTTTAACTCCCTGTAATATTTCTGCCTAGCTTAGCTGTCTATAATATTTACAGTCTACTTCCTCATCATATTATTACTTTGTGGTCCAACTTTTAACAATAGCCAAAGTTATCTTCTGGTATCACAAACCATATTATAAATAAGTGTACTATTGTATAAATCTGTCCTGGGCAAAATTCAAGATTCTTCCCATGACACATAGAACAAAATAAGTTTCACCATGTCTCCTGCCATGTTTTAAACTTTGATAATTGTCTTTTTACACTCTACAGTAGGAACCCATTCATGCTGATATCTTAATCCTTGGAAACTATGAATACACTATTTTATATGGGGAAAAATTGTTTTGACAATGTGTTACATGAAGATTTTGAAGTGGAAAAAGAGGAGTTAGTTTTTTTAGGAAGGTCCAATGCTATCAGGTATAAGGACCCTGGCCTAGAACCATCCATGTCCTGCTCAAAGATAATATGACAGAATAAAACAGAGACAATATATATATATATTGGTTATAAGCAACACCAGGATGATCAAAGCCCAATGATAGGCCAAGACCAAGAGGCACAGTGTCAATTTGAACAGCTTAACTGGGGGTATGCAGGCAGGCTGTAGGAAGTAGTAGAGGTGAACTGCTTATGCAATGAAGGTTGAAAATGGAGGATTGATGCATTTTTAAAAGCCACACAGGAAAAGATCATGGATAACTGGTAACCTGATTGTCTGTTAACTGTGATTACTCCACTGAATATAATTTGTACAAGATGGAGTCCTCAGCTGCCATATTATCTTGCTTTGAGGTTGCAGAACTTCACAGGTTGTTTTCTAGCTTTGAGACCCTGGCCATTGGTTTAAAGATTAATCTGAGATGAAGACAGTCACCACAATTCATGGAAGGCCTGAGATAGTTACACAGTTAATTTTTATGCCGATCTACTAATATTAATTATTGCTTACTTATACCCTGTCAAGATGGTCCTCAGCAATCCAGGAGTCTTTAGAAAATGAAAGAAAGGGAAGCATAATTAATAAAAAAAAAGGAGTAGAAGAACAGAACCAGAAGGTATAATGTGCTTTGAGCACAGAAATGGGAAGAGGCAAGGAATGCACTTTGCTTCTAGAAATCAGAAAAGATGAAAACCCAACTTTTCTCTAAGATTCTGGAAATATCCACTAGATGTGTGGTAGCTTACTGGAACAAAAACAGGCTACCAATAAAAGAGGTTTGTTCTATTTTCTTCTGAAATGATCCTGTGGTTGTCAGTAAATATTTGTGGAACAAAAAAAAAGGTGAAACATGTGCTCACACCTCCTTGTGGGAAGACCTGAAAGCCAAAGGGATTTAGACTACATGTGAGTAAAACTATAATG
Organism: Myocastor coypus; assembly: GCA_004027025.1. Taxonomy (NCBI): domain Eukaryota; kingdom Metazoa; phylum Chordata; class Mammalia; order Rodentia; family Myocastoridae; genus Myocastor; species Myocastor coypus. The sequence continues at coordinate 1,358 of PVJA010005346.1, read as the reverse complement.
GTAAGTGCCATTTACTTTAAAAATTGAAATTCTTTCCTGTTACTTTCTCTTTTTTTTTTTTTTTTTTTTTTTTTTTTTTTTTTTTTTTTTTTTGTCTTTTTGAGACAGGGTCTTGCTGTGCAGTTCAGGCTGGCCTTGAGCTCACTTTTGTAGCCCAGGCTGGTCTCGAACTCACACCGATCCTCCTGCCTCAGCCTCCTGAGTGCTGGGATAACAGGCATGTGCCACCATGCCCGGCTTTCCTATTCCTTTTGCTTATTCTTCTGATGGGCAGAAAAACATGGTAAAATATATGTTTAATACATCATGCAGATGATATTTAAAATATATCATGCCAAAATCTGGAGTTTCTAAAAATTGCCCATGAATATCTCTACCTAATATTCAATGACTGCATCTCCAGATTGTGGGCAGAGTGACTGTGTGGACCACAGTCTTCTCCACACCAGTGAATATATTGACTTAAAGGGAATTTAGTGAAGAAATAGCTGATGAGTTTTAGAAATTACAGAGAATCTGGTAGGGATGGATTTGTTCTTGCTGTAAAATGTATTGCATTATTCATTTTGAATTTTATTTATTTATTTAATTTGGTACTAAGTCTTACTACATATCTTGGACTTACAGTGATCCTCCTATCTCAACCTCCCCAGCACTGAGATTACAGGTGTGTACAGCAGTAACTGGTTTTGGTGGCCTGCATGGTGCTCCTGGGGTGCTGGAGCAGGCACAACAGGTAGTACTAGGGATTGACTCTGGGTCCTTGTGCTTGTGTAAGCCCATCAATCTTGATTTATATTCGCAATTATTTTGTTGATGCGATATACTTACCGCTTGGTTGCAGTAAGAGGAAGAAGAAAAGATATATTCTATGCCAAGTTTTCATTAAGAATGACTACAAATGAGTCCTAATGGTTTGTAGCCAGAGAAATTGTGGGTTAATAATGGTGCTCAATATATTGAGTTTCTTACCAATGGTTTTTCAATGGAGAAAAAAAATGTGCTATGATTTTGCACAATTCTCCTGAATTGCATATATAACTAATAAAATGTGAACTTTAGAAGGGTGAGGAATTGCATTTGAATGAACCAAGTGTACAAATTTTACAAATTCCTTTCTAGAGTTATAACTCTTGGAAGAACCATTCCTTTTTCCAGGTTTTTTTAAATGTATGTGGAAAAGGGTCTCGCCACATATCTTTGACTCACAGTGATCCTCCTGTTTTCAGTCTCCTGAGCACTAGGATCATAGATGTGTGCCACCAATCCTGGATTTGGCCACTGGCTTGATGTGCCCATGGAGCAGGGCCAGTGTGTTACATGGTACCTGGGGATTGAAGCACAGTCCTTGTTCTTAG